>JBBBDQ010001903.1:452500-541277 GCA_037127315.1 Ascarosepion bandense | reverse complement strand
GCTCGACGGGAGTTGCGCTCAGATGTAGATCAAAATTTTAGAACAATAACGACATCTTGAAATTTTTCAGAAAGCAGAAATTAGGCGTGAAAAATATATATTAACATCCACAAAATCAGGGACAAGTTTATGTACTGATTATTATATAGAATCGATCACCCCACTTTATAATATGTATATCTATATATGTTGCCCCTCTTCTCCCATCCTATTCCAATAGAGACATTCTACATTGTTATCTATATCTATAAAAGTGATGAGGGTGAACGTTGTGTAAATATTTACTATGTAAATTCATCATATGTCTTTTAGTCTTATTATTTTTTAAAACTTCCCGAGTGAAACCAGGCTAAACTACTATCTATATTTATAAAAGTGACGAGGATGGAAGTTGTGTAAGTATTTGCTATGTAAATTCATCATATGTTTTTTTATTCTTATTATTCCTTAAACTACCCGAGTGAAACCGGGCTAAACAGTGAGTATTTCTTTAAAAGTCTATTTTTATACTTTCATAGTATTTTACCCCCAGTTTGGGGGTTAACTATTTGCCCATAGCTGGAACCCTAACAGGTGCTACCACTCTGGGTTAGGGTGGCGCTGAGAACAACAGCAATTAAGAGGTGGTTCCATGCTTCTCACAACCTCCCAATAATTGCTGCGGGATGCAGTTTACCGTCATACCCAGGACCAAAGAAAAAGAGAACGAGTTCAAGAAAGAGAAACGTTGGGAACTTGTGAGCATGTGCGAGAGTGAGATAAAGGGAGATAAGAAAAAAGAGAAAGAAAAGAAGAAAGAGAAAATCTGGGGAGCCGTGACTGTGTGTGTGTGTGTGTGTGTGTGTGCAGGAGAGAGAGAGAGAAGAGAGAGATATAGGAAGAGAAAGAGAAGAAAGAGCAAGGTTGGAAAATTGTGTGTGTGAGTGTGTGATTATGTGTGCGTGTGCGAGCGAGAGAGACAGATATGACAAAGAGAAGAAGAAAGAGCAAGTCTAAGGATGCGTGGGTCTGTGAAGGCGAGAGAGAGAGAGAGAGAGAAAAGAAAGAGAGAAGTAGTAGAAGAAATAAGAAGATTGGGGACTTGTGCATGTGTGTGAGCATGAGAGAGATAGAGAGAGAAAGAGAGAAAGCAAAAATGAAAACGAAGAGAAAGAGAAAAATGAACAGGGTTGGGCTTTTTTTGGTGACATATCAACACCACTAAGGGTTTTCTAATGAAATCTAAATATATTATACACAATTTTATTTTATTTTTAGAGATAATAATAGCTTAGTGATAAAAGTCTTACTAATTAACCCATAGCTGGAGGGATAAGACGTAGATTCGTACTTTTCAATATGGTATTTGCAAGGAAGTGAATGTAATAACCCCGACTGGAATTGGAACTTAAATCTCTGATTAACAATTCTGATAAGCAATTACACCAACCAAGCTTACAACACTTTGTATACCCAAGCAATCACCCATCTAAGTACTGACCAGGCTCGACGTTGCTTAACTTCGGTGATCTGTACTGGAACCTGTATTTCAACGTGATGTGGTCGTAAGCAGAGGCAAAGGTTCGGAAGTCTATATAGAATTGAGTAGATGGACGGGATAGCAGGAGAAGAGTTAAGAGCTACAAGGGATAAGGAAATTTGGAGGGCCATGATCACCTACGTCCTGAATGGACACGGCCCTTAGAAGAAGAAATTAATCTAAAAGACATACCTGTGTAGCTAATCAGTATTGAGAAGAGGTGGATTCATACCAAATCAGAATTTGATAAACGAATAAGAAATTTAAATGTGGATCTAAAATGGGGGATCAATTCTCTATAATAATCAATACATAAACTGATCCCTCATTTTGTGGCCGTGCTAGTTTCTATACATTTTGTATTCTAGATTTATTGGCTTGAGCAAATGGATGGCGAAGTGAGGTTTGGTAGACGTAACAAGAGAAAGGGTACTAAGAATTATAAGGGATAAGGAAATGAATGAAAATGAAAAGGAAACTAATACTGAGCATCAGGATGAGACAGCTGAAGTCCTTGGGACATGTGATGAGGAAGGGAGGCTTGGATAATCTGATGCTTACAGATCAGACAGAGCGAAAAAGAGACAGGGAAAAGCAGCAGATAACATATTTGAAGCGTCTGAGCAGGTGGATGGCAGAGCAGAGTTTGGGTGAGGTAAAAGGAGAAAGCGTGCTAAGAGCCACCAGGGATAGGAAGACGGAGACAACCATGATCGCCTACGTCCTGAAGAGACACGTCATATAGAAGAAGAAATAAATCTGAAAGACATGTCTGCGTAGCTAATCAGTATTGAGACGAGGTGGATTCATATCTAATCAGAATTTGATAAACAAATAAGAAATGTTGATATAAAGTGGGGGATCAATTGTATACTATAATCAATATATAAACTGATCCCTCACTTTTTGACCACGCTAGTTTCTATCCATTTATATTCTAGATTTATGAGCTTGAGCAAATGGATGGCAGAGCAGAGTTTGGGAGGGGTAACAAGAGAAAGGGTGTTTAAAGCTACAAAGGAATAGGGAAGTGTGGAAGGCCATGATCGCCTACGTCCTGAAGGGACACGTCAGATAGAAGAAGACAATTCTGAAAGACATGTCTGCGTAGCTAATCAGTATTGAGACGAGGTGGATTCATATCTAATCAGAATTTGATAAACAAATAAGAAATTATAGTAAGGATATAAAGTGGGGGATCAATTGTATACTATAACCAATATATAAACTGATCCCTCAATTTTTGACCATGCCAGTTTCTATCCATTTATATTCTAGATTATAAAGCTACAAAGGAATAGGAAAGTGTGGAAGGCCATGATCGCCTACGTCCTGAAGAGATACGTCATATAGAAGAAGAAATAAATCTAAAAGACATGCCTGCGTAGCTAATCAGTTTTGAGAAGAGGTGGATTCATAGCTAATCAGAATTTGATAAACAAATAAATTAAAATGTATATATAAAGAAGGGGAATCAATTCTCGATTATAATCAGTGCATAAACTGATCCCTCTTTTTGTGGCCACGCTAGTCTCTATTCATTTATATTCTAGATTTATGGCCTTAAGCAAATGCATGGCGGAGCGAGGTTTGGGCGTGATAACAGAAGAAGGGTTGTTAATAAGACAGAGGAAGATGTGGAGAACCATGATTGCCTATGCCCTGAAGGGACACGGCATATAAAAGAAGAAGGATATGTGCGAAAGAGAAAGAGAGAGAGAGAGAGAAAATAATAGGGAAAGTGAGAGAAAGAGAAAAATGAGCAGGGTTTAGAAATTCTATGTGAGAGGGAGGGAAAGAGAGAGAGAGAGAGCGAGTGGAAGAAAAGGAAGAAGAGACGAAGAAAGAGTAAGTTTAAGAACGTTTCTGTGTGTGAGTGTGTGTGTGTGTGCAAGAGAAGGGACAAGAGAGGGAAAGAGAGGAAAAGAGTGAGTCATTGAGGGAAAAAGAAGAAAGAACAAGATGCGAGTGAGAGAGAGAAAGAGACAGGGGGAGAGAGAGAAGAAGAAAGATCAAGGTGCGAGAGAGTGAGAAAATGAGTGGATGAAGAAGAGAGAGGAAAGTGAAAAGAGAAATTGAGAGAGAGATAGAGAGAGGAAGAAAGAGCGAGTTTGAAAACATTTGTGTGGGGGGAGGGCAAGAGAAAGAAAAAGAAGAAATAGAAAGAAAAATTGAGAAATTATAAAGAAGAAAGAACAAGGATGGAAACGTGTATATTTGTCTTTGTGAGAGAAAGAGAACAGGAGAGAGGACAAGTTAAGGAGAGAGAGAGAGAGAGAGAGAGAGAGAACAGAAGAGAGGACAAGCTAAGGAGAGAGAGAGAGAACAGGAGAGAGGACAAGCTAAGGAGAGAGAGAGAGAACAGGAGAGAGGACAAGTTAAGGAGAGAGAGTGAGAGAGAACAGGAGAGAGGACAAGCTAAGGAGAGAGAGGGGGAGAGAGATGGGGGAGAGGGGGAGGGGGAGGGGGAGGGGGAGAGAGAGAGAGGGAGGGAGAGGGAGAGAGAGTCGGGAAGTCTTCTAACAGAAAACGGAAAGTGCGACACAGAGATCCGAAGACGAACTGGCATGGCGAAGGACGCGTTCCAGAAGCTGAGTAAAGTATTAAGAGGCAGGAAACTTTCACTAGAAACAAAGAAGAGAGTACTCGACTGCTATGTGATGTCGGTTCTTCAATATGGCAGTAAATGCTGGACAATATCATCAAAGATGAAGGAAAAACTTGAAGCAGTTAAAATGTGATTCTACAGAAGGATGCTGTGGATATAATGGACCGAGCATGTGAGCAATGATGAGGTGTTGAAAAGAATGGAAACAAAAAGGAAATTAATATTGAGCATCAGGAAGAGACAACTGAAGTTTCTAGGAATTGCAATAAGGAAGGCTTGTCTTGGAGAACCTGATACTAACAGGCCAGTTAGGGGGAAAAGAGACAGAGGAAAGTAGCGGATAACATATTTGAGGGGCCTGAGCAGGTGGATGACAGAACGGGGGTTGAGAGATGTTACAGGAGAAAGCGTGATAACAGCCACCAGGGATAGGGAGACGTGGAAGGCCATGATCGCCAACGTCCTGAAAGGACAAGGTTACGTAGAAGAAGAGGAAAAGCACTCAAAGGACACGTCGTGAATGCCTACTTCTTTCAACAAGGTCTTCGGTTGAATGGTGCTTTTTTAAGCGAGATACTGGAAACAGTTGTTGAGCTCTGGATTGACTATGCGATAGAAAAACGTATGTCTTTCTGCAACCTGTTCAAAAAGCTTTAGTGACCCAAGATTAGATGCTGGCCAGTATCCACTATCACACTCAAACAAACATGTCTCCACCTAACTTTAAATTCCATTGAATTACATTACCAGCCATATTTATTAAGCCCCCTCCCCTAGTGTTTTAAAAAAAAATAATGTATTTCATAATATTTTTTAGTATTTATTGCTAAGTGAATAATTGTAGCGGATGTGTGTTGTGGTACATTGGATATCGTCTCGGAACGAGAAATCGGGGAGCCGAGTTCGAATTCCAGCCGAATTCATTGCATTCACTTACGCGCAAATACCCTTGGGAAAGGTATTAATCCGTCTATTCCTTCCAGTTATGGGTTAAATAATAGGACAGATTGGGTTCTATAGCCTTGGTCGGCAACCAGTCTACCGCAGAAAGCAATGGCAACCTACTGCGGGATAATCTTCTGCCCAGTCAGTCATGTCTCTTTCGAGACATGATCGCCCAAGCGTGTATCACGTATGGCATTTAACTAACTAACTGAATAATTGTAAATGAAAATAGAACGGTTCATTCATAAAGTTAGGTGGAGACATGTTTGGTTGAGTGTGATAGTGGAGACTGGCCAGCATCTAATCTTGGGTCACTAAAGCTTTTTGAACAGGATGCAGAAAAACATACGTTTTAGAATGGTTCATTTGTTAATACTGCACAATAACATGTGCATCAAATGAATTTATAAATATTTAATAATTACCAATATTGGTGTTTCATCAATGAAAGAATGAAGAAAATTTACGGCGATTCGGACGAGTTCATCCTTACTTTTTTCCCTTGTAAAATTTTGCAAAGTAATAATAACAAAAGAACCATTCTATTTTCATTTAGAATTATACACTAAAAATAGTATGAAATACTTAATTTCTTTTAAAAACTGGGGTGGCCTAATAATTATGGCCAGTAGTGTATGTATATATATATATATATAAATATATTATAAATATATTTATAAATATTTAATAATTACCTATATTGCAGTTTCATCAGATCGCCTACGTCCTAAAAAGACAAGGCACATAGAAGAGGAAGATAATTGGTTGTGAGCGATAGAGAGAGAAAGAGAGAAAATGACACCAAGAACAATTAAGTGAGAGAGAATGAGCTAAAGCAATTTTTTGTGTAAGGGTGTAAGGGTGGGTGAAAGAGAAAGAGACGGAGAGAAAGAAGAAGAAAGAGAATGATTCGAGTTTGTGTGTGTGTGTGTGTGTGTGTGTTAGAGACTGAGTGAAAGAGATAGACAGGGGAAAGAACGAAAGAAAAAAGAGAGAGAATAAGAAAGAGTATGGTTGGAATGCTAGTATATGTGAGAGAAAGAGAGAGCGAGAGGGTAAAAAAGAAAGATATAGACAGAGAATTGCTGGAGTGTGTGTGTGTGTGTGTGTGTGTGTGTGTGAGAGAGAGAGAGAGAGACGGAGAAAGCGAGGGGGAGAAAGAGAAAGTGAGAACAAGAAAGAGAATGGTCGGAATGTGAGTGTATGTGTGTGAGAGAGATAGATAGAGAGAGATAGAGAGAGAGAGAGAGAGACAGAGACACAGAGAGAGAGAGAGAGAGACAGAGACAGAGAGACAGAGACAGAGAGAAAAAAGAGGGCGTGATCAAGGATAAAAAGTTGGATGAAACATTTAAAAATGGTATTGATTGGAAACAGATGAACGCTAATCCCAAATCAATATTTAATCCCATGACATATCACGTATTACCCTTGGCATTGTATATCTAATATCATACGAAGAACAGTGCAATTTTGCTCATTATAACTATTTACCAAACTTTGAATAGTCTGGTACAAGGTAACAAATGTGGAGCTTGCAGTGAAGATCGTACTGAATGTATTAGTCATGAACCGCTAGATGAGCAACCTTTCTCAATGAAGGTTATCCAATATGAATATTTATTAATCACTAGCCACAAATGAAAGTAGAAGTCTACCAGGTTTATCATCAGTGAGTGAGTGAGTCAGTCAGTTAAATGCTATACGTAATACACGTATCTCGAAATAGACATGACTGACTGGGCAGATTATCCCGCAGAAGGCTGCCATTGCTTTCTGCAGTAGACTGGTTGCCGACCAAGGCTATAGAACCCAATCTGTCCTGTTCTTTGGCTCATAGCTAGAGGTAAGAGAGAGGTATTATATTATTACGTACCAATTAGTGGATTAGTGAGGGATCACTTTATTACTTCATAACAAAAGAAAACCGATCCCCCACTTTATGACCAGTAGAAGCCTTAATCATGATTCCAACTATTATATTCAGTCAGTCAGTTAAGTACCATACGTGATACAAGCTTTGGGCGATCATGTCTCGAAAGAGACATGACTGACTGGGTAGAATATTTTCCAGCATTAGGTTGCCATTACTTTCTCTGGTAGACTGGTTGCCAACCAAGGCTATAGAACACAATCTGTCCTTCTATTCAACCTATAGCTGGAGATAAAAGAGATGGATTATATCAATAAGTACTAATTAGTGGGGATCAGTTTATTACTTCATAACAATAGAAAACAGATCCCCCACTTGAGAAGCAACAAAAGAATTAATTGTATTCGTTTCCGATTATATTAATTTGTGCTAACACTAGGGGGATCAGTTTATTACTTCATAACAATAGAAAACAGATCCCTCACTTTAGGTCTAACAAAAGCTTTGTTTTCTTTTCCGATTATATTAATTGGTACTAACACTTGGGGGATCAGTTTATTACTTCATAACAATAGAAAACAGATCCCTCACTTTAGGTCTGACAAAAGCTTTAATTGTATTCATTTTCTATTATAGTAATTTACATTATTTCTAAGGGAATCAGTTTATTACTTCATAATAATAGAAAACAGATCCCTCACTTTAGGTCTAACAAAAGTAATGTTTTCTTCCCTGACTATATTAATTTGTACTAATTCTAAGGGGATCAATTTATTACTTCATAACAATAGAACACAGATCCCTCACTTTAGGTCTGACGGAAGCTTTAATTATGTTTCTAACTATTACATTCAGTCAGTTAAGTGCCATATGTGATACACGCTTGGGCGATCATGTCTCGAAAGATACATGACTGACTGGGCAGAAGATTTTGCCGTAGTAGGTTGCCATTACTTTCTGCGGTAGACAGGTTTCCAACCAGCTTATAGAACCCAATCTGTCCTGTTATTTAACCCATGGCTGGAGGGAAGAGATGGATTAATACATTTTCTAAAGGTATTTGCGCGTAAATGAATGCAACGAGATCAACTAGAATTCCAACTCGACTCCCCGATTTCTCGTTTCGAGCCGATATCCACCGCACCAAAACACGCACGCAGTTAGTACTTTGTTGATGACAGACAGAGATTTAAAAAAAACTACCGTGAATCCGGGACACAGTTGTAAGAGAAAGCGAGAAGGAAAAAAAAATATTAACTGCGAGTCAACAAGAAGATATCAATATTTCGCTTGCTGTTTGTTTTTGTTTAATTTTAGATCAACACGTCCACGCTTCATTTGATGCCGAAATATAATATAATAATTCTGCTTGTTCCTTTCTTAGTTAATTAGTTACTTAGCCCCTCCGTCCGTTACGCCACTTACTCGCTACACGAGCTTTTCCTTCCCCTCTATCTCTCCTCAGCCTTTCTCTCACCTTTGCCAAACGGAAGGGTAGTAAAGAGTGTGAGAGTATGAGGAGAGAGCCTATAGCATTACCGTAGCAGCAGCAGTTTCAGCTGGTGGTTGTAGCAGTAATTGTGCTTGTGTATATGTGTGTGTACTATACAATATAGTAAAAATAGGTAGGTTTGTTGTCGTATCCCGCAACCTAATAACGAAATTTCTGGCCTCTACACCCTTGGTCATTACTCAGTTGGTCTTTTCTGTTTACAATGGACACAAGAGTCATGAGTTTTCAGTAATAAAAAAAAACATTTTCTCTTTCAAAATCTCTCATAAAATGGTGTACAGTATTTTGGTTATGGTCTGTGCATACGCTGCTTAATATAAGATTACAGTAAAGTAGCTCCTATGAACATTACTTTTATAGATACTTTAATAAAATTACACTCTGTGTTATCGTTATTTGATTATCCAATATTTTTATGTTTGAAGACGTTACTATCATTTGTAGTATGACAGAGTAAAATTATCCTTCCGTGGAAATTCCATGGGTTCAGCTAGTAATATAAGATTACAATAAAGTAGCTTCTATGGACATTACTTTTATAGATATTTTAATAAAATTGCACACTGTGTTATCGTTATTTTATTATCCAATAACTTTATGTTTGAAGACGTTACTATCATTTGTAGTATAACAAAGCAAAATGTTTCCAAGAAAATCATAATTATCCTTCCGTGGAAATTCCACGGGTTTCGCTAGTAAATAATAATACTCAATTTTATAGATTCAACTCAACATTTTGTACATAATATTTTACATTCGTGACAGGCTTGTGTTTAGATATACAGTTTAGAGATGACTTGGCATCTAGACTTCAGCGACATTTTCACTGAGGTGACGTGGCTTCTTTCTGTCTTTTCAACAAATATTGTCCTAGGGTTTTTTTAGGTGAATCTTCCACGTAAATTTATGCGTGTTACTATATTGGCGATTAGGTCCCACCCTTTTTATTGTTGAAATAGAAGAGACAGGAAAATTTCACTAAAAACAAAGAAGAGAGTACTGGATTGCTATGTGATGTCAGTTCTTCAATATGGCAGTGAAAGCTGTACAATATCATCGAAGATGAAGGAAAAACTTAAAGCAACTGAAATGTGGTTCTACAGAAGGATGTTGCGAATATCATAGATCGAACATGTGAGCAATGATGTTTTGGAAAGGGTGGAAACGAAAAGGAAATTAATACTGAGCATCAGGAAGAGACAGCTAATGTTTCTGAGACATGCAATGAGGAAGGAAGGCTTGGTGACCTGATACTAACAGGCCATATAAAGGGAAGGAGAGACAGGAGAAAACAGGGTGTAACGGACTTGACTGGTCTGTGCGGGAGGATGACGGAACGGGGGCTGCGCGGTGTAATACGGGAAAGTGTGCTAAGAGCCACCAGGGATGGGGAGACGTGGAAAGCCATGATCGTCTACGTCCTGTTGGGACAAGGCACATAGAAGAAGAAGATATATGCCAACTGTCTATAAGAAATTATAATGTGGATATAAAATGGGGGATCAAATCTATATAAACTGATCCCTCATTTTGTGGCCATGCTAGTTTCTATACATTTATATTCTAGATTTATGGGCTTCAGCTGTTGGATGGCAGTGCGGGGTTTGGGTTGTGTAACAGGAGAAAGTGTGCTAAGAGCCATCAGGGATAGGGAGACGTGGAAAGCCATGATCACCTACGTCCTGAAGGGACAGCTCACATCGAAGAAGATATATGCCAACTGTTTATAAGAAATTATAAAGTGGATATAAAGTGGGGGATCAAATCTATATTATAATCAATATATAAACTGATCCCTCATTTTATGGCCATGCTAGTTTCTATACATTTATATTCTTGATTTATGGGCTTCAGCTGTTGGATGGCAAATCGGGGTTTGGGTTGTGTAACAGGAGAAATCGTGCTAAGAGCCAACAGGGATAGAGAGACGTGGAGAGCCATGATCGCCTACGTCCTGAAAAGACAAGGCACGTAGATGTCTTCGATACCAGAAGAGGTTCCGGTGACATTAGTTGTTGTGGTTCTTAGGCGGCTCAAGATGCAGGTAGTCAAATCTAGCGCTCATATCGTATTTGAAATAATACCTCATGCGAAACACTTTCCTCTCATATTCATTTAGTGTAAAAATGATCTAAACTTATATATAAATGGAACTGTGTGTGTGTGTGTGTGTGTGTGTGTGTGTGTGTGTGTGTGTGTGTGTGCATCCGTTACCTATAGACAGCTTACGGCCTATCACGTTGAATACACCGGTTCTCGCTCGATCACCGAAGTTAAGCAACGTTGAGCCTGGTCAGTACTTAGATGGGTGACCGCTTGGGAATACCAGGTGCTGTAAGCTTATAGTGACGGATGTGCATTGTGGTGCAGTGGATATCGGCTCGGAAAGAGAAATCGGTGAGCCGAGTTAGAATTCCAGTTGAATACCCTGCATTCACTTAAGCACTGATACCCTTGGGAAAGGTATTAATCCGTCCCTTCCCTCCAGTTATGGGTTAAATAACAAGGGTAGGACTTGGGGACCCTGCTCTTAAAAGCAAATCCCAATGAATCGTGAAAAGAAAAACGTTGTAAAAATAAAATAACCTTACCCAAAATCACTGATTATGACCTTAAAATGATCCCATAAGGATTGATAGGTCGTTAAGCCTAAAAAACAAATACCTATAGACACCAAAACGGATGAACCGATTTTCTTGAAAATTTACACAGTTGTGCTATAAGCGTCTGCGAGTGTTCTTAGCTAGGTTTTGTGTCGAGGTACCCCCGATAAATATCGAAAATCGATAATCGAATAAATCGGGTTGTAGAAGGAGTGGTCCGATTTTAATCAAATTTGATATACTCATAGACAAAGGCATAAGAAACGATATCCAGAAGTTTCAAGGTTGCAGTTTTTATAATAGTGTAGAAAATCGATAATATATATATATATATATATATATATATTGACTTACATCCATTCATTTTTCTTTCAGTCTACGGTTTCGATTTAACTTGAAACAACTACTGCTTTTTAGTCTTTCGTACCAACGTCGAAAGAGTCTGAGCTCCAGGACCATGGATTAGTTTTAAAGCTTTCATTACACCCGAGCAACGCCGGGCTATACTGCTAGTAGTTCATAGATACATTATGTTTTAAAATGGGCGAGTTACTTTTCAGCAACCCCGTATATATATATATATATATATATATATATATGAGAGAGAAGGAGAGCGAGAGAGAGAGAGAGAGAGAGAGAGAGGAGAGAGGGAGAGAGGAGAGTGAACAGGAAAGAGAATGGTTGGAATATGAGTGTGTACGTGTGTGTGTGAGAGAGAGAGAAAACAAGAAAAAGAATGTGAATCCGGGTGTGTGTTTGTTTGTGTGTGTGTGTGTGTGTTTCCCTGACAGCTACAATCTCCAAGAATTTAAATGCGAAATACTTTGCCATCTTTTATCGCCTTGACTTGTATCCTTTTGTAGGGGCCGTGGCTATGTTTGTCAAATTGGCCTTGTGCCTAACACAGCCGAAGTCCTCCACAATTTAAAATATCAGAAGATTGAAGGTTGGATGTTGGAATGTGGAAGAATAAAATATTTCGTCTTTTATGTTAAAGTAAAATTTGAGTAACTAAACAGAATAACAAATTTGTAAGAAGAAAATGTTCAAACGGAAAAATGTACGTAGTTAAATCTTCCAGAGAAATAGTAGTAAGGAGATAAATGAATTCAGCTTATTGTTGACAGTAGCGGAATGTGTGTATGTAGAAAGATTAATCAGGTTACTAATAAAATCTGTCTTTCTTTCCTTTTTATGGCCAGCAAGAAAAGTGAAACGAAGGGTGAAGCAATAAAGGAAATTGTACTTATCAGACTTCAGTCTTTAAGAACTAGTTGAAGTATCTTGTTGTTGTTGTTGCTTCTTTGACGGCGTATGAGTGAAGACAAAGAAAGAAAAATTGGGAGGAGAGGAAGAACGAGTTTGTGACGCGACCTTACGTCCGGAGCGGCTTGAAGTTTCCTTTGTCATATTTCAGCCTTCTGATATTTAAATTGTGGGGACTTCGGACGTGATTGACACAAGGCCAATTAACCAAGCGTCACCGAGGCCCCTACAGTCCAAAGACAAAAAATAAATAAAAAAGAAAAGAAAAGAATTAAATAAAAAGAAAAGAAAAAAAGAAAACTGCATTTCAAATTGTTTCAAATCGCTCAATTGTCCTTGTACTTGTGCCAGCATAAACTACCATTTCCTTATTAGGTATGAGTTCTACCAAAGGTCCTCATTCACCGCATTACAAATTGGGGTTCCTGAAACCTGGAGAACTCTGGCAATAGACCCTCATAGACGTTCTGTAACTCGCATTGATGAGGGGAATTGGACTGCCTGCACGGCAAATCCAAAGGGAGACGGGGTGGTAAGATCTGAAGACAGACACAGAGTTAGGGGATTATTTCTATGGAAAGAACAAACAAATAAATTGAAAATATAAAGGGCAGAAAGAAAATATTCTCAAGATATAGCCGAAATTTTTAACACGCCATTTTAATTTTATGAGGCCTTCAAATGAGGCAAATATACTTCAAATTTAGGATATTTCGAGTAAACGTAATTTTAATTCATGCGAAAAATATCTTAAATAAACACATCATTCAAGAAAAATTAATGAAAATATCAAAATGGCCTTTTTAAAATGGGCAACACAGGCGACCTAAAAAATAAAAGTGGTGAACAGGGTCTGAGGTTATACCTATTTCACGAGGGGAATTGGATTGTCCACAGGTCAAATCCAAAGTGAGACGGGGTGGTAAGATCGTAAGACAGACACAGAGTTAATGGATTTTTTTAAAGAACAAACAAATAAATAGAAAAAAGAAAATATTCAGAAGATATAGCCGAAAAATTTTAACAGTGTTGCTAGTTTCTGATACATTACGAACGCCGCAAATTCATTTTGCGCATCGCTACAGGCGACACATATCCGCTGGGGGGCTTCCAACTCCTCTGGAACTCGGCGTACAAATGACCTGACGACTTCCAAAAATAACAAGCAATCTCAACATCGCTATGCTTTAGGTGAGTCGCCACAATTACACCAAAGTCGTTTCATCTCGTACGCTTGCTGGTCGCTCGCCATTGACGCTTTAAATCTATAAAAACACATTAATTGATTATCACATAACTACAGGCGCACAATTACACTTCCGTTGATTTTTATTGCAATCAATTATTTAGATTGACATTCTGTAGTCAAAAGTAAATAGCATGATGCGTGGGTAGTGTAAAGTTTAGCGTTCCATAGCGAAAATTCAGCAATACAATCCAATTTCAAATTACAGTTGATTACGTTACATTCATTTATGTGCAAATGCTCTTTTCCCGAGCAATACAAGACCGACACTGGTGCGCAGGGGGTTACAGAGAGAGATAAAACAAGGTAGAAGGGATGTCAAAGAAAGGATAAGAGATAGAAAGGAATCATGGAAATTGAAGATGACAGTTGACGTTGCATTTAAAATTTGGAGATTGTAGTTATAAGGGAAGCAATGAAACAGGAAGGGGTACCACAAATATGAAATATCAGAAGAAAAAAAAACGGTTTGAAAAGTGATAAACCCGGCTCTTCCCTTCCCAATCTATATTTTTTTCATCGTTTCACCCCAAGCAAGGAGGTACCGCCACTGATGTGCAGTGGGCTACATAAGAGTAAAAGCTTAAACTGGAGGAGAGGGAAGAGAAAGATGGACCAGTTACAGGGGGTGTCAGAGAAAGGGCAAGAGAAGGATGGGAACACAGGAGTGAAGACAGTTACGAAGGTAGAGAGAAAGGAAAAGAACAAGATACACGGGGTGATGTGGAAAGAGTGAAGAGAAAGACGAACCAGTTACAGGGGGTGTCAGAGAAAGGGCAAGAGAAGGATGGGAACACAGGTGTGAAGACAGTTGCAAAGGTAGAGAGAAAGGAAAAGAACAAGATATACATGGTGATGTAGAAAGGACTGAAGTCAAGTGGATAAGAGATGGGAATTGACATTGCATTTAAATTCCTGGAGGTTGTAGCCGTCAGGAAAGCAATTATATGGAAAGGAGTTCCACAGGCGGGAAGTGCGGGAAAAGAAGCTGATGGAATAGGATTGTCGGCTGCATTTGGGTGATCTAACTGTGAATGCGTGGTACCCAGTTGCTAGTCTGGTTGCACGAGTAAATTATTGTGGTGAGGGCACCAGTGACCTAAGTTCTTCAGAGCAGAAGCCATGAAAATATTTGTAGAATAATCAGAGGGAAGCCACATCCCGCTCGTAAGAAAGTGGCTGGAGTCAATCTGCCAAGTCGGAACCTATCACGTTACAGATTCTCCTTTGGAGCCTGTCGAGAACACTGAAATTAACAGCAGGGGCGCCTGACCATATATGACAGAGCAGATGGATGATTGATTTGCATATGGGTTAAATAGTAGGACTATCTTGCTTCCAGAAAAGTTCTAGTATAGGTAATTTGGTTTACTGTGTCGTAGTAGATACTGTTTTTCTCGTCAAAATGCATCTTGCACATTTCAAAGTCTATATTTTTAAGGTAAAAAAAATACCAGCAATACATATTAAAAGGAAATTATATTGCAAGCAATACATTTTTAAGGTAAAATATATTACCGGCAATACATTTTGGAAGAAAAATAATATTACCAGCAACACATTTTTGAAAGAAATTATATTTCAAGCAATACATTTTTAAGGAAATATATTAGCAGCAATAAAATTTGGAAGGAAAAAATCTATTACCGACAATTCATTTTAGAAGGAAAAAATATTACCAGCAATACATTTTTGAAGGAAAATTTACCAGGAATACATTTATAAAAGAAATTTTATTGCCAGCAACACATTTTTGAAGGAAAAAAAATATGAATTGCAATACATTTTTGAAGGAAAATTTACCAACAAAGCATTTTTGAAAGAAAAAAATAATACAAGCTACACATTTTTGAAAAAAGTTATATTGCAAGCAATACATTTTTGAAGAAAAAATATTAGCAGTAATAATTTCTTGAAGAAAAAATCTATTACCGACAATAGAGTTTGAAAGGAAAGTTTTCCCGCCTGAATCTATCCTGCACATATATAAATCTACCAGCCGCCCATGTATTGAATACTGCTGCCACATCTGGCCGGGTGCCCCTGCTACTCTTCTTGGGCTTCTTGACAAAATACAAAGGAGAATCTGTAACGTGGATGATACTGACTGGGCAGACCGGCTGCAACCACTCTCTCAACGGCGTGATGTGGCTTCCCTGTGCCTCTTCTACAAATATTTTCATGGCTTCTGCTCCGATGAACTCAGATCACTGGTGCCGCCTAGGTACGAATTTACACGAGATACTAGATTAGCAACTAGGTCCCACCCTTTTACAGTTAAACAAATAAGATGTAACCGTAATTTCTACTCCAACAGCTTCTTTCTCGCGCTTCCCGCCTGTGGAATTCCCTTCCACATGTCTGCTTTCCCGACAGCTACAATCTCTAGGTGTTTAAATGTAGGGTCAATAGACATCTCCTATTATACTAACTTGCACCTATTCACACAACACTCTCAACATCTACCCAACCCCCATTCTCGGTATCCTTACCAGCCTATCACCCTCCTTCTAACATTTCCTATATCTAACCCTCCTTTCTCTATATCTTTCCTCCAGTGAAAAGAAGCTGATGAAATAGGATTGTCGGTTGCATTTGGGTGATCTAACTGTGAATGCGTGGTACCCAGTTGCCAGTCTGGTTGCACGAGTAAATTATTGTGGTGAGGGCACCAGTGACCAAAGTTCATCAGAGCAGAAGCCATGAAAATATTTGTAGAATAATCAGAGGGAAGCCACATCCCGCTCGTAAGATAGTGGCTGGAGTCGATCTGCCAAGTCGGGACCTATCACGTTACAGATTCTCCTTTGGAGCCTGTCGAGAACACTGAAATTAACCATATATGACAGAGCAGATGGATGATTGATTTGCATATGGGTTAAATAGTAGGACTATCTTGCTTCCAGAAAAGTTCTAGCTCGGGGTGAAACGCTTATAAAAAAATAAAAAAATATTGACGGCAATAAATTTTTGAAGGAAAAAATATGAATCGCAATACATTTTTGAAAAAGAATTAAATTCCAGCAAAACATCTGAATCTTAACAAGACCCACTTTACAAAAATAAGTCAATGACACCTGATCTACAAAGATATTTTATACATCAGAAAAAAAATTGTATTGTAAACATTTTGTCGGCATTAAATAATTCATTGAGGTTGATATACCACACAACAAACTAAACCGAATCTTATTTATTTCCTCATTTTATACTTCATATTCGTTCATTATGCTGATTTGATAGCTTCCATTGATTGTGTTGATTTATAGGATCAGTCAGTTAAAGTGCCATACGTGATACACGCTTGGGCGATCATGTCTCGAAAGAGACATGACTGACCTGGCAGAAGATTATCCCGCAGTAGGTTGCCATTGCTTCCTACTGTAGAATGGTTGCCCCAATCTGTCCTATTATTTGACTCATAGCAAGAGGGAGAAGAACCGTATTATATTATTATGTAGTAATTAGACATGACTGACTGGGTAGAAGATTATCCCGCAGTAGGTTGCCATTGCTTTCTGCGGTAGACTGGTTGCCGACCAAGGCTATAGAACCCAATCTGTCCTGCTATTTAACCCATAACTGGAAGGAATAGACGGATTAATACCTTTCCCAAGGGTATTTGCGCGTAAGTGAATACAATGGATTCAACTGGAATTCGAACTCGGCTACCCGGTTTCTCGTTCCGAGCCGATATCCACTGTACCACAACGCACATCCCGATTTATAGGATAATCACCCTTAAATATTTCGAGCAAGATTTTTAAAATCCAGAGATTGCTGATTATTCTAAACTTTAGATTTTATCCCAATTATACATCGATCTAAACTTATTTATAAATGGAACTTTGTCTCTGTGTATATGTGTGTCTGTGTGTGTGTCTCTGTGTGTGTCCGTTACCTATAGATTCCGAAACGGCTGAACCGACTTTCTTGAAAATTTACACAGTTGTACTATAAGCGTCTGCGAGTGTTCTTAACTAGGTTTTGTGTCGAGGTACCCCGATAAATATCGATAATCGATAATCGAAAAAATCGGGTTATAGAAGGAGTGGTCCGATTTTAATCAAATTTGATATACTCATAGACAAAGACATAAGAAACGATATTCAGAAGTTTCAAGGTTGCAGTTCTTACAATAGCGCAGAAAATCGATAATATATATATATAAAAGGCAAGATGTTTGTGTGTGTGTCTGTTTATCTGCCTGTATGTCTGTATTTTTTTCAGCACTTTTATTTTAGTTTTTGCTTCGGGTTTGGCTCTAAGTAGGTATAATTGTAGTTCTTAGTCTTAGCCATGATACCATTTACTCAGAGGACTTATTTAACCTTCAAATTTCACTTTACGACGAAAAAAACTTATTTGATATCGATAGCAGAAAATCAAAATTTGACTTAGATCCATTCATTTTTCTTTCAGTCTACGATTTCGCTTTAACTGGAAACAACTATTTCTTTTTAGTCTTTCGTCCCAACGTCCAAAGAGTCTGAGCTCCAGGACCATGGATTAGTTTTGAAGCTTTCATTACACCCGAGCAACGCCGGGCTATACTGCTAGCCTCTAATAAACAGGGATTTACTTCTACAACAGCTTTTAATGACGTACATGTGCCGGGAAATCTATTCAGTGTATACAGCGGGACAATTCTGAGAGCTGTAGAAGTCCTGCAAGGATCCGTCATTGGTGGTCGCAGACTGAACAATATGAGATACTCAGATGATCCAGTGCTAATAGCAGACACGGTAGGGAAACTGCAAGACCGCCTACAGGAAGAAGTTAAAGACAGTGAAAAGAAAGGACTATATATAAACTACAAGAAAATTGAATGCATGGTCATTATTAAAAAGAGGAGCCCAACATCCAAACTACAAGGCTGTGAATAATAAAATCAAGCAGGTACAGAAAATTAAATACTTGAGAAGTGTTCTAACAGAGGACGGTAAGGTCGATGCTCAGGTCCGAAGGCGAATTGGGATGGCCGAGGATGTTTTCCAAATGCTGAGTAGAGTATTGAGAGACAGGAAAATAACTGGGAAATCTTCTAACAGAGGGCGGAATGTGCGATAATGAGATCCGAATACGAATTGGGATGGCCAAGGATGCATTCCAGAAGCTGGGAAGAGTATTAAGAGACAGGAAAATACCTGGGAAGTGTTCTAAGAGAGGACGGAAAGTGCAACCCTGGGATCCGAAGGCGTATATGGATGGCCAAGGATGCAATCCAGAAGCTGAGTAGAGTATTGGGAGACAGGAAAATACCTGGGAAGTGTTCTAACAGGGGACGGAAAGTGTAACACTGAGATCCGAAGGCGTATTGGGATGGCCAAGGATGCATTCCAGAAGCTGAGTAGAGTATTGAGAGACAGGAAAATACCTGGGGAGTGTTCTAATAGGGAACGGAAAATGCAACCCTGGGATCCGAAGGCGTATATGGATGGCCAAGGATGCATTCCAGAAGCTGAGTGGAGTATTGGGAGACAGGAAAATACCTGGGAAGTGTTCTAACAGGGGACGGAAAGTGCAACACTGAGATCCGAAGGCGTATTGGGATGGCCAAGGATGCATTCCAGAAGCTGGGAAGAGTATTAAGAGACAGGAAAATACCTGGGAAGTGTTCTAACAGGGAACGGAAAGTGCAACCCTGGGATCCGAAGGCGTATTGGGATGGCCAAGGATGCATTCCAGAAGCTGAGTAGAGTATTGGGAGACAGGAAAATACCTGGGAAGTGTTCTAACTAGGGAACGGAAAGTGCAACCCTGGGATCCGAAGGCGTATATGGATGGCCAAGGATGCATTCCAGAAGCTGAGTAGAGTATTGAGAGACAGGAAAATACCTGGGAAGTGTTCTAACGGAGGACGGTAAGTGCGATACTCAGGTCCGAAGGAGAATTGGCATGGCCAAGGATGTATCCCAGAAGCTGAGTAGAGTATTCAGAGACAGGAAAATTTCACAAAGAAAAGAGTCTTGAACTGCTATGTAATATCAGTTTTCTTCTAAAGCAGCGAGGACTGGACAATTTCTCCACAGATGAAGAAGAGATTTGTAGTAACAGAATTTGTTCTACAGAAAGAAGCTTATACTTAACGTTGGGAATTTCTGGGGCATGTGATGAGGAAGGAGGGCTTAGAAAACCTGATACTCACAGGACAGATTGAGGGAAATAGGTCAAGAGGAAGTCAGCGCATAACGTATTTGATGGGTTTCAGTGAACGGGTGGTAAAACAGGGTTTAAGAGAAATAACAAAAAGACAATAATTATTAAAAACTACAAGTGACAGGAAAATGATAAGGGCCGTGATTTTATGCGTCCTAAAAGGGACACGGCACATAAAAGAAAGTTGTTTCATTTTCATTGTTTAATCATATTTCACCTGCATTCGACGTCAGTACAGTTTATGGCGTTCCGAATTCAAGGAAAGAACACACGTCCCTTCGAAGTCCTAAGAAATTAACGAATTTAAAGCTTAACTGTAAAACTGTAAATATCACTTCATGTGATCAGTCAGTCAGTTAAGTGTCATACGTGATACACGCTTTGGGCGATCATGTCTTGAACGAGACATGACTATCCCGCAGTAGGTTGCCATTACTTTCTGCGGTAGACTGGTTACCAGACAAGGCTATAGAACCCATTCTCTCCTGTTATTTGACTCATAACTAAAGGGAGAAAAGATGTATTATATTATTAGGTAGTAATTAGTGGGGGTTCAGTTTGTTACTTCATAACAAAAGAAAAATAATCCCCCATTTTATGACCAAAGCCTTAATCCTGATTTCAACTATTATATTCAGTCAGTCAGTTAGGTGCCGTACGTCATACACGCTTTGGGCGATCATGTCTCGAAAGAGCCAAAGATTATCCCGCAGTATGTTGCAATTGCTTTCTACGGTAGACTGGTTGTCAGCCAAGGCTATAGAACCCATTTTTTCTGTTGTTTAACCTATAAATGGAGGAAAGAGACGGATTAATACCTTTCTCAAGGGTATTTGTGCGAAAGTGAATGCAAGGAATTCAACTGGAATTCAAACTCAGCAACCAGATTAGTCGTTCCGATATCCACTGCAAAACAACGTATGCAAATGTATCATAATTCTAGTTTAGAAAAATGGGATACAGATGATCAGGTCTATTCTTAAGTGTGTTTGCGTTGCCAAGAGCAGAACTTAAATCTGCTCTTCTTTAAATATTAGCATCATTATTTACAGTTGTAATCTTGTATGGGATGTGCGTTGTGGCGCAGTGGATATCGGCTCGGAACGGGAAATCGAGTAGCCGAGTTCGAATTCCCATTGAATTCGTTGCATTCACTTACGCGCAAATACCCTTGGGAAAGGTACTAATCCGTCTCATCCCTCCAGTTATGGGATAAATAACAGGACAGATTGGGTTTTATAGCCTTGGCTGGCAACCAGTCTCCGGCAGAAAGCAATGGCAACCTACTGCGGGATAATATTCTGCCCAGTCAGTCATGTCTCTTTCGAGACATGATCACCCAAGCGTGTTTAATGTATGGCACTTAACTGACTGACTGAATATAATAGTTGGAATCATGATTTAGGCTGCTACCGGTCATAAAGTGGGGGATAGTTTTTCTATTGTTATGAAGTAATAAATTGATCCCCCACTAAGTACAAATGCAATAATATAGTACATCACTTTTGCCTCTAGCTATGAGTCAGATAACAGGACAGATTGGGTTCTATAGCCTTGGTCGGCAACCAGTCAACCGCAGAAAGCAATGGCAACCTACTGCGGGATAATCTTCTGCCCAGTCAGTCATGTCTCTTTCGAGACATGATCACCCAAGCGTGTATCACGTATGGCACTTAACTGACTGAATCTTGTATGGATAAAATGACGAATATCCTACTGATTAGCAAATGAGAATTTTATTTAACTGAGTTTGAGTTTTGTTTAATGGCATATTGTTATAGTGGAACATCCTGCCATCCCTCAGAATGGAATGCTCTAGACTATAAAGGACGGTGACAAGAGGTACGAGAGAGCAATCCTCTTAGGATGACTGCTCTATAACACTGTCAGCTCTGTGCCTTCGGCTAGAGGCCGCTTTCTGCTTCGAGCAGAGAGCACAAACCCAGTCGTGGTTCCGCTGAAGGGTAGAACCACGACTCGGTAAAAATAGACAGACATTTTTTGGCCCGGCTATATGGCCGGGAATACCCACTATAAAATGACCATGTGTCACATCCGGCCTTGCGTGGGAAGGCTAGTAAATACAGTAACCGTCTTAGGCACTCGCCTGACGACGCTATGACACTGTCAGCACTCTGCCTTCGGGTAGAGGGCGCTCCCTGCTTCCGAGCAGAGAGCACAAACCCAGTCGTGGTTCCGCCGAAGGGTAGAACCACGACTCGGTAAAAATAGACAGACATTTTTTGGCCCGGCTATATGGCCGGGAATACCCACTATAAAATGACCATGTGTCACATCTGGCCTTGCGTGGGAAGGCTAGTAAATACAACCGTCTTAGGCACTCGCCTGACGACACTATGACACTGTCAGCACACTGCCTTCGGGTAGAGGGCGCTCTCTGCTTCCGAACAGAGAGCACAAACCCAGTCGTGGTTCCGCCGAAGGGTAGAACCACGACTGGGTAAAAATAGACAGACATTTTTTGGCCCGGCTGTATGGCCGGGAATACCCACTATAAAATGACCATGTGTCACATCCAGCCTTGCGTGGGAAGACCAGTAAATACAGCAACCGTCTTAGGCGAAGGCATTCTCTATTTGACAGTTTATTCCGCTCCTACTCGTTGATTGCTTATCTTATTGTTAATTGTACATTCGTACAATAAATCCGTTATATCGTATTCCTGTGTCGAGTACCATTCTTCTACTAATCTTTACACTGATATTCCTTTCCGGGATATATCACATTCAACCTCTGTTGGTTATTAATGCCAAAAAGGTGTGGTTTTAATGTTCGGTTCTAGTTAGGAGGTTGATTTAGTCAGATTTTAATGAATTTTTTTTGTTTTTATTCTTTTTTATTTGAGAAAATTGAAAATGACTTCTAGTTTTGTATTCAAAGATGTTTTGTTGAAAATAATTTTTTTCCTCCGAAAATGTGTTATGATGATTTTTTTAAAAAATGTATTGTTGGTAATATATTTTATCAAAAATGTTTATATTTCTATAAAAGTTTATTTTATACTTTCATAGTGTTTTGACCCCAGTTTGGGGGGTTAACTATTTGCCCATAGCTAGGACCCTAACCGGTACTACCACTCCGGGTCAGGGTGGACCTGGGAATAACAGCAATTAAGAGGTCGTCCCATGCTCCTCACAACCTCCCAATCAGAGGCCTTGCTGTCGGATACAGTTTACCGTCATACCTAGGACCCTTTTTTTAAACTCTCGTTCAAAGTAATACAAGCAAGAACTGAGCAATACTAAAAATAAGAACTAGACGAGATATCCTGAGATATGGGCAGCAGAACGAGAACTGTCTACCGTACTAGATTGAATAAAAGCTTAGCGATAGAAATTCCATGAAAGTTTAGCAGGATCTACAAGCACCTGATGAGGGTCAAAGCGCACAGCTGCCAAAACGTTGTGATAATAATGACAAGGACAATAGACCGAGCGGAAATAATGCATCAAGTCTGAGGCATTGCCGCGCTTAGTAACATCGCGCCCCTCCTTGCTGAATGCGACGCCTCTACACGCAGAATGCAATTTGCCCCACCCGCCGAACATACTAAACCCACACGAAATGGTCATCATCGTTTTGTTGCTGTAACAAACTGTTTTTATACGGGGCAGCCTCAAGCCTAGAGGACCGGTGGACCATTCTTGTTCACGAGAAAATCGGAAGAAATGGCGGAATCGGCTTTTTTGAAGTTATACTTTACGAATGTTTTCACAAATTTTAGCTACTTTTTATGTATGTTGATACAGATATCTATAATCTATTTCTCTCTCAAGTTCATTTTGTTTTGATTACAAATGATTTGCAGCCTCTTCGGGGAGCGGAAGGCTTCTATCTAAGATTATATATATATACAGTACTGGTCAAAAGTATTAGGACAAGAACTATTTTATCTTTTATGAGGCATATTGTGAGAAAATAAGGTATTTAATTAATGTAATTTTATTTGATTTACTCAACAAGATGTCTGTCTGTATGTATGTATGTCCTTTATACAAAGTCACAATTTTTATTCGATTCTCACCAAACTTTACACAAATATTTTTTAGGCTTCCGGTCAAGTCATGGGCTACTTGTTGTCTCCGATTTCCCCTCGAATTTGGAAACCAACACCCTGATATCCCATCAGGTCTGATCAAGATCAAGATTTCAGTCCTTTTATCGTGGTTATTGCTGCAGAATTTGCTCTAACTTGGTTAAAATTATAAATTTTAGTCTCAAACATTAGTAGATCTTCTCAGACGACTCATTTTCCCCGATATCAGAAATCGATACCTCCGATATTCTATCGAATCTGATCAAAAACCAATATTCATCTATCAATATGGCTCATTTACTCCAATTTTACTCTCGATGGGTACGATAAGTTTTCATAGAATTAATTAAGTTAGTTTATCCTTGGATGACTTATTTGACTCCGATATTGAAAATCGATACCCCGATATCCTATCGAGTTTGATCAAAATCAGGTTTTCAGCCCTTTTATATGGGTTTTTGCTTCGGGTTTGGCTCTAAGTAGGTATAATTGTTATTCTTAGTGTCAGTCACGATACCATTTACTCAGAGGACTTATTTAACATTCAAAATTCAGTTTGCGAGGAAAACTTATTTAAATTAAAATTTGACTTACATCCATGCATTTTAGTAATTTCTACGGCTTCGAGATCAACCTTTCAACAACCTACGTTTTTCGTGCCGACGTCGAAAGAGTCTGAGCTTCAGGACCATGGATTAGTTTTAAAGCTTTCATTACACCCGAGCAACGCCGGGCTATACTGCTAGTTAATGAACAAGACTGGAATTCGAAGTAGATTCTCCAATGCCTCAATCTGCGTGGTTTCCCCTATACTAAATGCAAATGAATTAGTAATTTTTTAGTTGTCGTCGTAGCAAAAGCAGTAGATGTTTCAAAATAATGAAGGAAGAAAAGTAAAGGCTACAAAAGATAAGAGATATGAATAATAATTATGTAACGTAAAAGAAATAAATATGGAGTAAGCAAAAAAAAAGCGCGATTTTTGTAAAACCATATATCGTCTAGAATTTTTGGAGTGTATCCTTCAGGAGAAGTATGGAAAGAAAATGAAGAGAAGATTGGGTTGCAGAGAAAATACATCTTCTGGATTTCTTGTTTCGCCTGAATGACCATTTTTTAAAATTTTGTTACTCCTGTTTCATAATTTTCTGTTTGAGTAGGAAAGAACATCAAACAAGATGGCTGCTCTGTAGAGAAAAAAAAGGCTTCTACAGAATAATGTCAGTCTCATTAAACAAGATGGCTACACGAGGAAACAGCGTCTACAGAAATATATCTGCGTTTTTTTTTCTAATAAGATGGCTGCTTTTCATGAACATTGGTAATGAGACAATGTGGTTGTCTCTCAAAACAAAAATGACTGTTTTCCAGTTATGAAATAATTCAATGGAGTAGAAGAAAGATTTTTATTCACAGAAAATGTTTCTTTAATGACGTCGGGATGGTTATTTTGGAAAGAAAATATAATTATTATTGTAATATTTAAATTAATATTCTTACAGTTTGATTTTTGATTGATTCGTGTTTTACGGTTTCTCGAACCTTTCAAGGTTATTTAAAGACAAAAAACTATTTTTAGATTGTAAGAATTTTTATTTTGTTAATAATGGTTTACTGGTTATTTAATAATTAACCCATATCTGGGGAAAAACAGGTAAAAACATCCCTCCCCGTAAGGATTTTACTCATAAGTGAATACAAAGAATGAAATGAAATGTAAAATTAAGGAAAAAAAAAAAAAAACCCAAAATTCAGCATCATCACAATTCTTCTTCTTCTTCTATGTGGCTTTCCACGTCTCCCTATCCCTGGTGGCTCTTAGCACACCTTCTCCTCTTACACCACACAAACCCCGCTCTGCCATCCACTAGCTCAAGCCCATAAATATGGAATATAAATGTATAGAAAATAATATGGCCACAAAATGAGGGATCAGTTTATATATTGATTATAATATAGATTTAATCCCCCACTTTATATCCACATCATAACTTCTTATAAACAGTTGGCAGATATCTTCTTCGATATGCCCTATCCTTTCAGGACGTAGGCGATCATGGCCTTCCACGTCTCCCTATCCCTGGTGGCTCTTAATATGTTTTCTCCTGTTACTCCACGCAACCCTCGTTCCGTCATCCACGTGATCAGGTCCTTCAAATATGTTATCCGCTGCCTTCCTCTGTCTCTTTTTCCTTCTATCTGGCCTGTCAGTATCAGGTTCTCCAAGCCCTCCTTTCTCATTGCATGTCCCAGGAACTTCAGTTGTCTCTTCCTGAGGCTCACTATTAATTTTCTTTTCGTTGCCATTCTTTCCAATACCTCATCGTTGCTCACATGTTCGGTCCATGATATCCGCAGCATCCTTCTGTAGAACCACATTTCCGCTACTTCAAGTTTTTTTCCTCATCTTTGATGATATTTTCCAGCCTTCACTGCCGTATTGAAGAGCTGATATCACATAGCAATCTAGCACCCTCTTCTTTGTTTCCAGGGAAATTTTCCCTGTGTCTTAGCCCTTTACTTAACTTCTGGAACGCGTCTTTCGCCATGCCAATTCGCCTTTGGATCTCAGTGTCGCACTTTCGTTTTCAGTTAGAACACTTCCCAGATATTTAAATTTTAGTACCTGCTTGATTTTATTATCCCACACCTGTATTTCGTACTTTGGACTGCTCTTTTTACTGATGCCAATGCATTCAGTTTTCTTGCTGTTTATTTGTTGTTGGTTGGTTGTTTTGTTTTATGGCATATCAACACCTCGGCGGGTCATTTATTGCCAACTAAATTTTATTTATTTATTGCAGATAATACCTTTTTTCTTTCAACAATTTATTGTTGTTTTTATATAAGTTTTGTGTCTAGTAATACTTTTTCTCTTTTCGAGTATCAAGATTCATTGGGATCTGTTTTTAAGGGCAGGGTCCACAAGTCCTACCCTGTTATTTAACCCATAACTGGAGGGAAGGGACGGATTAATACCTTTCCAAAGGGCACCAGTGCTTTAAGTGAATGCAGGGTATTCAACTGGAATTCGAACTCGGCTCACCGATTTCTCTTTCCGAGCCGATATCCACTGCACCATAGCGCACATCCGTCACTAAACGCTTAAAGCACCTGTTATTCCCAAGCGGTCACTGATCTAAGTACTGACCAGGGTCAACATTGCTTAACTTCGGTGATCGAGCGAGAACCGGTGTATTCAACGTGATAGGCCGTAAGCCCTGTTTATTTGTAGTCCTTTTTTGTCACTCTACTCAGGTACCTTCTGCAAGAGATCCTACAGTTATCTTTCCGTGTCTGCTATCGGCACTGTATCATTTGCGTATCTTGTGTTGTTCAAATTGTGGATTCCGATGACAAATTTGACTATAATTTCAAATATTATGCGTTTTTTTTTTCATATTTCTTAACATTATTTTCATACTTTATTTTTATATTTGTCATGATGTTAATTTTGTTTTATTTATCTGTTTCGTTAGACATAAATATTAGTTACCCAGGCTGCTGGTTTTGATTTGGCTTGATTTGTTTTCTACGGTTTATCAACCCTTTACTGGTTATTTAAAGCCACACATTGTTTTTATGTTTTAATGATTATTTTGAGAAACTAATGGTTTAGTGCTACAAATCTTACTCATCATCCCATTGCTGGAGAAAGAAGAGGTCGATCTTTTGGGAACTAATGTTTCAATGTGGTACGGCCGTAAGCAAATGTTATTACTTTTTAATAAGGAACGTGCTAGTAGCGTAAACGTTGGCAGTTCAGATGCAGTCACTTTCTCACCAGCGCAATGTAGCTTCCCTGTGTCTCTTCTACAAATACTTTCACGGCTTCTGCTCCGATCGCCTTAACTGTTACCAAGTGTTGCGGGTCATCACGAGAGAGAGAGAGCTAAAAAACTGGCAACTCGCAATAACGCATGATTCGACTTTTCAAACATTCAAAATGATCCGTGTGCAGCTGATCTAAACTCTGGCTTACGGTTAGAGTTGGCAGGCTTAAGTTTAAAGTTAGGGTTAGGGGTTAGGGTTGGTGTTAAGGTTAGGGATTAGGGTTAGGTTTAGGGGTTAGTTTTAGGGTTAGGTTTAAGGGTATGGTTAGGGGTTGGGTTAAGGTTAAGGTTACGGTTAAGGTTTAGGCTTAGGTTTAGGGTAAGGTTAGGGATAGGGATAGGGTTAGGGGTTAGGGTTAGAGTGAAATTTATGTTTAGTCTTATGGTAAGGGTTAGGTTTAGAGTAGGGGTTAGGATTAGGATTAGGGATAGGGGTTAGGATTAGTGTTGGCAAGATTAGGGTTAGTGTTTGGGCCAAGGTTAGTGTTAGCGTTGAGTTTGGCAGAGTTAGGGTTATTGTTGGGGTTAGGGTTAATGTTAGGGGTTAGGTTTAGGGTTCGATTTGAGTTTAGAGTTAGTGTTATGTTTGAGGTTAGTGTTAGTGTTATGTTTGAGGTTAGTGTTAGTGTTATGTTTAGGGTTAGGGTAAGTGTTTGGCTTAGCTTTAGGGTTAGTTTTAGGATTAAGGTTTGGGTTAGGGTTAGAGAAAGTTTTAGGCATGTTTAGGGTTTGTGTTAGGGTTTGAGTTAGGTTAGGGTTTGGTTTAGGCAGGGTTAGGGTTAGTATTATGATTAAGTTTAGGATTAGGCATAGTTAGGGTGAGAAGGGTTAATGTTAGGGTTACGCATGGTTAGGGTTAGGCAGGTTTAGGTTTACAGTTTGGCAGGGTTAGCGTTTGGTTGAGGCAGGGGTAGTGTTAGGGTCATTGTTAGGGCAAGGTTATGTTGGTGTTACGGTTTGGGTTAGGCATTGTTAGGTTTAGGTTTAGTGTTAGGCAGGGTTAGCGTTAGGTATAGTTTTAGCTACGGTTAGGATTATGGTTAAGTTTAGTGTTCGTTATAGTGTTAGGCATGGTTAGGTTTAGGGTTAGTGTTAGGGTTAGTGCTATGCCGGGTTGGGGTTTAGTGTTGGGCAGTGTTAGGATTACGGATAGGCGGTGTTAGGTTTAAGGTTAGTTTCAGCGTTAGGCAGGGTTAAAGTTAGGGATAGACTTATTGCTCTATTACTTAATTTCATCGTATTCTATGATTACGTTGCAGTATTCCGCAGTTCTGTCATATTCTATAATCATGTTCTTCTATTCCTAAATTCTGTCGTATTCCATGAACACGTTGTTATATTCATTTATTCCGGTGTATTATATGATCGCGTTGTTCTCTTCGTTAATCCCGTCGTATCGTAGAATTCTTCTTCTTCTATGTGCCTTGTCCCTTCAGGACGTAGGCAATCATGACTTTCCACTTTTCCTATCCCTGGTGGCTCTGAGCATGCCTTCTCTTGTTACACCACCCAAACCCCGTTGTGCAATCCACTAGCTCAAGCCCATAAATCTAGAATATAAATGTACAGAAACTAGGTGGCCAGAAAATGAGGGATCAGTTTATATATTGATTATAATATAGATTTGATGCCCACCCACGTTATAATTTCTTATAAACAGTTCGCATATATCTTCTTCTATGTGCCCTGTCCCTTCAGGACCGAGGCGATCATAGCCTTCCACGTTTCCCTTTCCCTGGTGGCTATGAGAACGCCTTCTCCTGTTACACCATGCAATACTTGTTCCGTCATCCACCTGATTAGGTCCTTTAAATGTGTTATCCGTTGCTTTCCCCTGTCTCTTTTTCCCTCTATCTGGCCTGTTAGTATCAGATTCTCCAAGCCCTGCTTCCTCATTGCCTGTCCCAGGAACTTCAGCTGTCTCTTCCTGATGCTCAGTATTAATTTTCTTTTCGTTTCCATCCTTTCCAAAACCTCATCATTGCTCACATGTTCGATCCATGATATTCGCAGCATCCTTCTGTAGAACCACATTTCAGTTGCTTCAAGTTTTTCCTCCATCTTTGATGGTATTGTCCAGTATTCACTGCCATATTGAAGGACGGACAGCCTGTAGCAATCCAGTACTCTCTTCCTAGTTTCTAGCGAAATTGTCCTGTTTCGTAATACTTTACTCAACTTCTGGAATGCTTCCTTCGCCATGCTAATTCGCTTTCGGATCGTTGTGTCGCACTTTTCGTCTTCTGTTAGAACGCTTCCCAGGTATTTAAATTTTTGTACCTGCTTGATTCTGGTATCCCCGACCTGTATTTGGCATTTTGGGCTGCCTTTTTTACTGATGACCATGCATTCGGTTTTCGTGCAGTTTATTTATAGTCCTTTCTTGTTACTTTCTTCTACTACCTTCAGTAGGAGGTCTTGTAGTTTCCTTTCTGTGTCTGCTGTCAGCACTATAACATCTGCATACCTTAGTTTGTTTAAATTGTGGCCTTTGATGACAAATCCAGGCATAACTTCTAGGGTCCTCAAAATATTCTCGCTGTACAAGTTTAACAGATCCGGTGAAAAGACACATCCTTGTCTTACGCCCCTTTCTATCTTTGTACATGGACTCAATTCATTACCTGTCCGTATGCAAGCGGTTTGCTGTCAGTAAAGATTCTTTATTACTCTCAAGTCTTTCCCAAATATGTCAAGGCTGCCGAGCATCTCCATCAGTTCTTTGTGGCATATTTTGTCAAAAGCCTTCGCATAAGCAATAAAGCACAGGTATAAGTCCTTCATTTTTATTGCCCTTTCTGAAAGCATCCTAATCATTAATATGGCATTCCTTGTTCCCGTGTCTTTGAAGAAACTGCACTCTTCTCGTCCTATCTCTGGCTTGATTCTGCTTCTCGCTCTATTCATCAGGATTCGGACGATCAGTTTTGTTATATGGCTCATCAAACTAATGGTTCTGTGGGGTTCGCACTCGTTTGCTCCTGGCTTCTTAGGTTGTGCTATGAAGATCGACTTGCTGAGGTCATCTGGTATTACACCACTATTATAAATTTCATTTATTATTTCAGTAATTTTTTCTATACCAAATTCTTCCAGGGCTATCAGCAGCTCTATGACTCTGCCGTCTGGTCCCGCTGCTTTGTGTCTATTCAGTTTGGTTACTGCAGATTCCACTTCAGACTTTAATATTTCCGGTCTGTCCTCATCTTTGCGTAATATATTAGTTGCTCTCTCTTGTCGTGGAAAATATCTTTTATATATTATTCCCATCGTTGGCGTATTTCCTCTTTCTCCAAAATGATTGTTCCATCCTTAGATTTTATACATCCTGTTGAAGAGCAGGTTTTTTGTCCTGTCAGTTCTTTTATTTCCTTATGCATGTCTGCTTTATTATTGCTGCTCAATCTCTCTACTTCTGCACATTTGTCACTGATCCATTCCTCTTTAGCCTGTCTACATTTTCTTCTTATTTCCTTGTGTAGTTCCCTGTACTCCATTCCATGTCTTGATATCATTTTCTGCCTCCTTTGCATCATGTCCAGAATCTCTTCCGTCATCCACTCGTTTTTCTTTCTGCGTCTCTTTTCCTTTGGGGCAATGTTGTTTGCTGATGTCAGTATTGCTTAGTTTCTGTTTACTGGATATCAAATGCTAAGTTTTACTAAGATTTGTTGTTCCGTTTTGTTAGAATCGCAGGTAAGGGAGAGGAAAAAAATTCTTCGTTTCACTGTTTTTCATGCTTTGTTTTCAATATTTGTATCTTTAATTTTTTTTTTCAGAATAATTTGATTTTGATTTTTCTTTTCCTGTTTGTCTTTTTTTATATTAAGTTTATAAATATATTAATGTTTAATTTAAAACTGATTTTCGTATTGTAAGATATTGAATAGCATTATAGTTCGTCTGTTTCTCCTCATTCCTATCCTTGTTAGGCCGCATAGTATCGCAAAAGAAATGCATTGCTGCAAATATCCAAATAAAAACGGAAGTTCTCTTTGAAGAAGGACGAAGTTTCAAAGAAAATAGCTTCTGTTTACTGGATATGAAATGCTAAGGTTTACTAAGTTGTGTGGTTCCGTTTTGTTAGAATCGCAAGTAAGGGAGAGGAAAATAAACTGTTTACGTTGCCTTATTTCCTTCATTCGTCGACTTCTTGGATTACGTCGCCCTATTCCTTAATTCCATCGTATTCTACGTTTACTTCGCTATTTCCTTAATTCCGCAGTATTCTATAATTATGCTACCCTATTCCTTAATTCCGTCCCATTCTTAATTGATGTTTCCCTATTCCTTAATTAAGTTGAATTCTATTATTACTTTGCTATATACCTTAATTCCGACGTGTTCTATGATTATTCTGCTCTATTCCTTAATTCCGTCCCATTCTTAATTGACGTTGCCATATTCCTTAATTGGGTTGAATTCAATTATTACTTTGCTATATTCCTTAATTCCGCCATATTCTATGATTATGCTACCCTATTCCTTAATTCCGTCCCATTCTATATTTCAGTAAAGTGCCATACGTGAAATACGCTTGGGCGATGCTGTCTCGAAAGAGACATGACTGACTGGGCAGAAGATTATCCCGCAGTAGGTTGTCATTGCTTTCTGCGGTAGACTGGTTGCCAGCCAAGGCTATAGAACCCAATATGTCCTGTTATTTAACCCATAACTGGAAGGTAGAGACTGATAAATACCTTTCCCAAGGGTATTTGCGCGTAAGTGAATGCAATGAATTCAGCTGGAATTCGAACTCGGTTCCCCGATTTCTCGTTCCGAGTCAATATCCACTGCACCACAACGCACATTCTATATTTACGTTGCCCTATTCCTTAATTGGGTTGAATTCTATTAATACTTTGCTATATTCCTTAATTCCGACGTATTCTATGATTATTCTGCCCTATTCCTTAATTCCGTCCAATTCTATATATACGTTGCTCTATTCCTTAATTGGGTTGAATTCAATTATTACTTTGCTATATTCCTTAATTCCGACGTATTCTATGATTATTCTGCCCTATTCCTTAATTCCGTCCAATTTTATATTTACGTTGCCCTATTCCTTAATTGGGTTGAATTCTATTATTACTTTGCTATATTCCTTAATTCCGTCGTATTCTATGATTATTCTGCCCTATTCCTTAATTCCGTCCAATTCTATATTTACGTAGCTCTATTCCTTAATTGGGTTGAATTCAATTATTACTTTGCTATATTCCTTAATTCCATCGTATTCTATGATTAATCTACCCTATTCCTTAATTCCGTCCAATTCTATATTTACGTTGCCCTATTCCTTAAGTGGCTTGAATTCTATTATTACTTTGCTATATTCCTTAATTCCGTCGTATTCTATTATTATTCTGCCCTATTCCTTAATTCCGTCCAATTCTATATTTACGTTGCTCTATTCCTTAATTGGGTTGAATTCAATTATTACTTTGCTATATTCCTTAATTCCGTCGTATTCTATGATTATTCTGCCCTATTCCTTAATTCCGTCCAATTCTATATTTACGTTGCTCTATTCCTTAATTGGGTTGAATTCAATTATTACTTTGCTATATTCCTTAATTCCGTCGTATTCTATGATTATTCTGCCCTATTCCTTAATTCCGTCCAATTCTATATTTACGTTGCCCTATTCCTTAATTGGGTTGAATTCTATTATTACTTTGCTATATTCCTGAATTCCGTCGTATTCTATGATCATTCTGCCCTATTCCTTAATTCCGTCCAATTCTATATTTACGTTGCTCTATTTCTTAATTGGGTTGAATTCAATTATTACTTTGCTATATTCCTTAATTCCGACGTATTCTATGATTATTCTACCCTATTCCTTAATTCCGTCCAATTCTATATTTACGTTGCTCTATTCCTTAATTGGGTTGAATTCAATTATTACTTTGCTATATTCCTTAATTCCGTCGTATTCTATGATTATTCTTCCCTATTCCTTAATTCCGTCCAATTCTATATTTACGTTGCTCTATTCCTTAATTGGGTTGAATTCAATTATTACTTTGCTATATTCCTTAATTCCGACGTATTCTATGATTATTCTGCCCTATTCCTTAATTCCGTCCAATTCTATATTTACGTTGCTCTATTCCTCAATTGGGTTGAATTCAATTATTACTTTGCTATATTCCTTAATTCCGACGTATTCTATGATTATTCTGCCCTATTCCTTAATTCCGTCCAATTCTATATTTACGTTGCTCTATTCCTTAATTGGGTTGAATTCAATTATTACTTTGCTATATTCCTTAATTCCGACGTATTCTATGATTATTCTGCCCTATTCCTCAATTCCGTCCAATTCTATATTTACGTTGCTCTATTCCTCAATTGGGTTGAATTCAATTATTACTTTGCTATATTCCTTAATTCCGTCGTATTCTATGATTATTCTTCCCTATTCCTTAATTCCGTCCAATTCTATATTTACGTTGCTCTATTCCTTAATTGGGTTGAATTCAATTATTACTTTGCTATATTCCTTAATTCCGACGTATTCTATGATTATTCTGCCCTATTCCTTAATTCCGTCCAATTCTATATTTACGTTGCTCTATTCCTCAATTGGGTTGAATTCAATTATTACTTTGCTATATTCCTTAATTCCGACGTATTCTATGATTATTCTGCCCTATTCCTTAATTCCGTCCAATTCTATATTTACGTTGCTCTATTCCTTAATTGGGTTGAATTCAATTATTACTTTGCTATATTCCTTAATTCCGACGTATTCTATGATTATTCTGCCCTATTCCTCAATTCCGTCCAATTCTATATTTACGTTGCTCTATTCCTCAATTGGGTTGAATTCAATTATTACTTTGCTATATTCCTTAATTCCGTCGTATTCTATGATTATTCTTCCCTATTCCTTAATTCCGTCCAATTCTATATTTACGTTGCTCTATTCCTTAATTGGGTTGAATTCAATTATTACTTTGCTATATTCCTTAATTCCGACGTATTCTATGATTATTCTGCCCTATTCCTTAATTCCGTCCAATTCTATATTTACGTTGCTCTATTCCTCAATTGGGTTGAATTCAATTATTACTTTGCTATATTCCTTAATTCCGACGTATTCTATGATTATTCTTCCCTATTCCTTAATTCCGTCCAATTCTATATTTACGTTGCTCTATTCCTCAATTGGGTTGAATTCAATTATTACTTTGCTATATTCCTTAATTCCGACGTATTCTATGATTATTCTGCCCTATTCCTTAATTCCGTCCAATTCTATATTTACGTTGCCCTATTCCTCAATTGGGTTGAATTCTATTATTACTTTGCTATATTCCTTAATTCCATCTTATTTTCTGCTTATCTAGCTCTATTTCCTAATTCCGTCGTATTTTCTGATCACTCAGCCCTATTCCTTAATTCTGTTGTATTCTATGTGTACTTTTCCTATTCCTGAATTTAAACGTATTCTATATTTACGTTGCTATCTTTCTTATTTCTGCCGTATTTAATGATTATGCTGCCTATTCCTTAATTCTATTCTATTATATGATACGTAGCTCTATTCCTTTATTCCGTTGTTTTCCATGATTAAACTTCTCTATTCGTTGATTTCGTCGTATTCTATTATTGCTAAAATTGTTCGAACTTTTCTTGGTCATGGCAAATTTTAGAAATCGTTTACAACAGCGTTCAGGTAGAAAAAGAGCACAATTTGCATGATGTCAATTGTGTCTTGAAAATGATTTGAATAAAACCTTAAACATCTAGCTTAAACAACAGTGAATCTTTTTTTTTAATAGCTGTTACCTTGGTCTTATATTATAAGATACAAATCCCACATAATCCATTAAACAACTAAAACACACAAAATAAATTGCACACCTACAAAAACGTATTCAAACGACTTTTTCACAAGTCAGTGTGAAAAATCATTTTCTGGAGCCTGATTGGTCAACAAATCGCGAAATTCAAAATACGTCAGAGAAACAGTTTTTCCCACCCAGCTAAAGAAAATATTCCTCGCCAGAGCTACTCCACGTGACTGGATTCGATATTTAAGGATGGCTTCTAATCGGTCACGACTGTCCGTTAGATGGAAGCAGTAACTGACAACATCTCACCATGTAAAGAAGAAACCTCAAGCTGACTTGCCCTCACTGCCAATTTTCTTTTCATATTTTTCTCTCCACGCCAACCCGGACGTAGGGTACGTCACGCTTTCATTCGCCCTCACTTTCAACGTCGTCTTCTTCATTTTCCACACCACGCCGCTAAAGAGGACAGCACACATCCAAATGGACGCAGGTGTTAAGTACCACTCCTTTATTTGCTCTCTCTCTCTCTCTCTCTCTCTCTCTCTCTCTCTCTCTCTCTCTCAACCTGTCGTGACCTACTAAAAAGAGGAAGGAACAAAGCCTTTTGCGGAGAATTTCTGCTACAAAACAGCATGCATTTTCTCAATTAACATTTTTTTTCGGTTAACGAATTGCATTTATATTTTCCCTCTTACACATTTTTATGCTGTAAATAAATCTTTGCTTTAATATACGCACGAGGTATTTTATCATTTCACATTTCACCCTTCAACCTTCTGATATTTAAATTTTGGGGACTTCAGACGTATTTGACTCAAGGCCAATTAGCTAAGCATCACCGACACCCTTACAATATCAACCATTAAAATGTAGGAGTTGTTTCTGCTACGCCTGTAGAAAGACAGTGAAAATTTCAGCCCCTGTTCTAATAGAAACACAGGAAAATTTATTTCACTATTCTAATAGTACTTTCAAACGTCTCAGTTTTTCTCAAGAACCATGTGTTGTCTGCGATAGGCATAATTACTTTTTCTACATCCTGGCATTTTTTGGAAAACTGGAAGATTGAGATTGTGTACAGTGACGTCATGCGGAATGGTTATTTGGGAACTAGGCTGTACCAAGAAGGATGCATTTATATACAGTACTGTGCAAACATATTAGGACAAGAACTATTTTATCTTTTATGAGGCATCAAAATAAAGTTTAAAATCACCCCTGTCCTAACACTTTTTCACACTACCAGTAGTGTGCAAAAGTATTAGAACAGGGGTGATTTTCCTAAAAACCTCACTGAAATTCAAATACTAGGTGAAAACCAAGTAAACTGCTCATAAATATTGATTATTTAAAACTACGTGTAAAAAAATGTATTAAAGAGAAGTTATATTTAATTTTTCCTATTTTCTATTAAACAAGTTATTTTGAAACTACTCATTATTCTATTATCCTTGGATATGACTGAGTTTTTTCTTATTCCCCTCTCTCGAAATGATAAATCTAATGTTACTTTGCAAGACACACTTTCGGAATAAATACAAGCTGCTTGGCAGGAGATACATTAGATACATTGAAGAAGCTTGTGATGTCAATGCCTGACAGAATGAAGGCTGTGATCAAAGCAAAAGGCTATTATACTAAATATTAAATTTATTTTGTAACAAGTATTTTTTCTTGTTAAAGCATTTGTTGAGTAAATCAAATAAAATTACTTTAATTAAATTGTTTATTTTCTGCCAATATGCCTCATAAAAGGTAAAATAGTTCTTGTCCTAATACTTTTGCACAGTACTGTATATGCATTGGGTTAGAAATAATGCCAAAAATTAGTCGTTGATGTTCCAACACATTTGAACATTTTGAATGGATCGATAAATATAGCATGTTTAAATTTCTGATTATAGCACACTTCAAACTATCGCTTGAAAAAGAAAGTTTAAAATTACTTAATTCGTGTCAATTTTGCATTCTTATGAGATGAAAGATTATGAGTTGCATTTTTGTAACGAAAGACATGAATTTCCTCGGAATTCGAAACAAGCGCGAACGTGTCTTGCCTGCAAAATAATAACGATGAAATATGGCCGCTATTGCAGACACAAAGCATAAAAAGCGGGGTGCCACCAGCGCTGAGACAATCTGTTTTTGCGGCAGTCGTGCGGATTGACAGTCAGACTGACAAAGAGGAAGTAGGAGCGGCTTAGTAGGAGTGTCTGTTTCACATCTGCCCAGTGTAGCGGCCGAGAAAGGGAAACCCGAAATCCATTTCCCTGAGGTGACCGAAGAAAGAAAGAAAACCAGCTGGCTTGTTGGCGAGCGTCCCACTGCTCTTTTTGCACCTCCCATCATCATCATCATTAATTTTGCACCTCCCATCATCATCATCATTAATTTTATTTTATTTACTTCAATTTTAGACCCTTTTTATTACCGTAAAGGCAAAGATGCTCGCAAGCAACAAAAAATACGTTCTGTGTACTGTGAAAGTGCTTTAAATGACAGAACTGCACGGAAGTGGTTCGCTAAGTTTAGAGTTGGTGATTGTAGCCTTATTGATGAAAAACGATCAAGCAGACTTCACCGCACCCAAGACAGATGGCGACCAAATGAAGACAATGAAAGATATGCATTATATTATTATGTAGTATAGGTGGGGGATTAGTTTATTACTTCATAACAATAGAAAACCGATCACCCACTTTATGACCAGTAGAGGCTTTAATCATGATTCCAACTATTATATTCAGTCAATCAATTAAGTGCCATACGTGATAAACGCTTTCGGCGATCATGTCTGACTGGGTAGAAAATTATCCTGCAGTAGGTTGCTTTCTGCGGTAGACTGGTTACCAGCCAAGGCTACAGAACCCAATCTATCCTGTTATTTGACTCATAGCTACAGGGAAAAGTGGTGTATTATATTATTACGTTGCTATTAGTGGGGGATCAGTTTATTACTTCCTAACAATATAAAACCGATCCCCTACTTTATGATCAGTAGAAGCCTTAATCATGATTCCAAATATTATATTCAGTCAGTCAGTTATTTAACCCATAACCCAAGTGTATTTGTGCGTAAGTGAATGCAAGGAATATGTCCCATATAAGTTTAATACGAACATCTCCTTAATAGATAAATTTCCCAAGCCTCAAGATGTCGGTATATGTGTCAACACTTTATAAAAACAACTATGGGATAATTTTAAATAGAATTTATATTTGTTTCATTTCAAATTAATTAACCTTTAAATCAGCCATTTTTCTCAAAGAACGTTTCGGAAAAGTGTATTTTATTTTTGAAAGAAATTTTAATAAATAGAATTATGTTGTATTGATAAATTTGTCAATGTAAACAATTTTATCGATTTCACTGTCAATGTGGACAATTTTATCGACTTTTATGTCAATATGGACAATTTTATCGATTGTACAGTCAATATGGACAATTTTATCAATTTTACTGTCAATATGGACAATTTTATCGATTTTACAGTCAGTATGGACAATTTTATCGACTTTTATTTCAATATGGACAATTTTATCGACTCTTATGTCAATATGGACAATTTTATCGATTTTACCCTCAATTTGGACAATTTTATCGATTTTACATTTAGTATGGACAATATTATCGATTGTACAGTCAATATGGACAATTGTATCAATTTTACTGTCAATATGGACAATTTTATCGATTTTACTGTTTATATGGACAATTTTATCGATTTTACTGTCTATATGGACAATTTTATCGATTTTACTGTCAATACGGACAATTTTTTAGATTTTACTTAAAAAATCATGACAGTCAATTTTAATTCGGCTTGCATTGCAGCCATTTATTTTGCTTATTGGAAATTTATTCAATCTATGAACTTTGAATTGAAACTAAAATAAAAGTTTTAAATAAAATGTTTCACTTTTAAAATGCATTTTAATTCTTAGGTATCACTCATTTTGTAGATAGATAGATATATACTGTGCTTAGAAGAAAAAATTAGGATATTAAAATATCATAATCAAAATTTACTTTTAAATCAAGAAAATGAATTGGTTAGCAAGTGTCGACATAAAAGTAAGTTTAAATTGCTTTAATATGAGATTAACAACATCACTTTATACTTTCCTCTATTCTACCTTATTACTATAAGCCGTGATTTTTAATCTAACTCTTGCCTTTATTATTTCCATCTGTTAACCTTCCTTCAATTTTAATTGTCATATTAATTTCTAACCTACATTTACCTAGTACCCAATAAAGCTTATTTCTAAACCTTAGATTCTCTTTAAGAACCTCTTTAACCTTGAAATCCCGGGCCTCCTTCTAACATATTTTCTTCTCGCTCCTATTACCTGGGCACGCACATATTTCTCCGGGTCCGAAACTACTACACCATAATTATTACGCGACCCCAGTGTTTTAAAAATTTATGCATTTCATACTATCTTTTAGTATATATTGCCAAGTGAATAATTGTAAATGAAAATAGAATGGCTCTTTTGTTAATACTGCACAATAACATGTGCATCAAATGAATTTATAAATATTTATTGTTTACATACATTGTAGTTTCATCACTGAAAGAATGAAGAAAATTTAGGGTGATTCGAATGAGTTCATCTTTGCTTCATTGGCTTGTAATATTATAATTTAGAATTATTCACGTGTCAATAAATACTAAAAATAGTGTAAAATACATCATTTCTTTAAAAAAAATACCCCATTTTCTTTACACTTAACACTTAGAAAATCATTTGGCCAGTTTAACATGGTGTAATGGTTAGCAAGCTTATTTTTTTCTCGTACAAATGCAGTTTAACTGGGTGCTCTATACATTTAGCCTTGTGCCACATCTAATCTACACTTAGAAAATCATTTGACAATTTCAATATGGTATAATAGTAAGCAAGCTTGTCTTTCTAGAACAACTTCGACTAAATAGCAAGATTGATTATCACTGGGTGCCCCATAATTTCGGCCTTGTGCCACATCTAATCTATACTTAGAAAATTATTTGACCAGTTCGACATGGTGCAATTGTTAGCAAGCTTGTCCAGCAAAATCAGTTATGACTGAATCGCAAGTTTGATCATTAATGGGTGCCCCATAATTCCGGCCTTATGCCACATCTAATCTATAGTTAGAAAATCATTTGGCCAGTTCAACATGGTGTAATGGTTAGCAAGCTTATTCTTTCTAGTGTAACTGCAGTTTAACTGGGTGCTCCATACATTCATCTCATTCTACACCGTACTTCTCCATGTCGTTCTTGGTCTTCCCCTCTTTCTTTTGCCATCTGGGGTCCAGTGCAGTGTTGTTCTTGTGATCGACTGTGGATCATTCCGGAGCACATGCCCAATCTATCTCCACCGCCTTCTTGGAATGATGGTACCAATGTTCTCTTGCTTGCATCTCTTCAACAGGTCTTCATTGGAGATCTTCTCTGGCCAAAATATTCTCAGTATTCGTCGGAGGCATATAATAATAATAATAATAATAATAATAATAATAATAATAATAATAATAATAATAATAAATAAGAATAAAATAGTAAAGCCTTAGTCATTCTTCAGCACTCAGATCCGTAGAGGAGAGTAGATACAACACAGCTCTGGTATAGATCGAGTTTGGTTTTCATGCTGTACTGTGTTGATCTCCAGATGTTGTTCATTTTCTTAAACACACTCCGTACTTCTCCATGCCGTTCTTGGTCTTCCCCTCTTTCTTTTGCCATTTGGTGTCCAGTGCAGTGCTGCTCTTGTGATCGACTGTGGACCATTCCGGAGCACATGCCCAATCCATCTCCACCGCCTTCTTGGAATGATGGTGCCCATGTTCTCTTGCTTGCATCTCCTCAATAGGTCTTCATTGGAGATCTTCTCTGGCCAAAATATTCTCAGCATTCGTCGGAGGCATATGGTGTGAAAGGATCGAAGTTTGGCGAGATCCGCCTTAGTCATTCTCCAGCACTGGAAATGGATTGGTCACGTGCTCCGGAAAGTTTTCTTGCTGCCTTACACACCATTGGGTGTAAGAGACGATGACGATGATCTATTTTCATTTGGCAATACTTACTAAAAATAGAATGAAATACATCATTTCTTAAAATAAAACTGGGGTGGCCTAATAATTATGGTCGCCGGTGTATCTTCTCCAGATCTTGCCCCTTGCGACTTTTCGCTCTTTCCAAAAATCAAATCTCACCTGAAAAGAAGAAGACTTCAAGACGTCGTAGCAAACCAAGAGAAAAAATGTGTGATTTTAGAGGGAGGCCACTCCAAAGGAGATTAGATGCCGAATTGGTATACTCTACCGGCTATAATTATTAGGCCACCTCAGTTTTGGTGGAACAGAAAAAAGCGTGATAAGAGTCACCAGGGATAGGAAAACGCGGAAGGAAATGATCACCCACGTCCTGAAAAGGCAAGGCACAAAGAAGAAGAAGAAGAAGAAGAAGAAGAAGAAGAAGAAGAAGAGGTTGCTTGAAACTTTCTGTCCCACTGGAATCCTTGGGCAAACCTGACGTCATTGGCAGTTCCCGGGTGGTAGCACTCCTTGTAACCGCTCACGTAGTTATGAAAGTTCTGCGACTAAGAGGCGAGATATGACGATCGTTATCCGACCAAAATATTTAAAAGTCAGAAAGTATTTAAAATGAATTAAAACACAGGGAGTTGTTCTCTCAAGTACAAGACTCGCAACTAAAAGGATACTCTCTTAAACTCAAAAAGCTCTACTAATAATGAAAGGAGGATATAAACTACCGGCTATAATTATTAGGCCACCACAGTTTTAAAAAAAATGATGTATTTCATATATTTTTAGTATTTATAGACAAGTACATAATTGTAAATGAAAATAGAATGGTTCTTTTGTTATTATTAATTTGCAAACTTTTACATGGCAAATAGCGACACTTTACCCATCGCACCCTGTAGATTTGCTATACATACATATATATATATATATATATATATATATATATATATATACATCTGTGTTAAACTGTGTGGTATGTTATGAATTGTTTCTTAAATCTGTATTTTTTGCTCAGTTTTTTTTTCTCTCACTTTTTTCTCACTTTTTGGCGTTCATGCCTCATTTGGACTTTAACTAAGTTGAAACTTAGTTAACTCTCCACCTTTGGAAGTTTTTTTTTTTATAGGAGTAGATAGGTCACACTATCGCCCGGTCCATACTCCTCCCACGTCTATTGAACTGGTGTAGAGGCTTTCCCCTTGTTTCCTGTTTAGGATGTGGTTTCCGGCTTTCTCTTCTCTCTCAGACCTTGGTATTGGTGCTTCCGTGAGTTTCCTGCGATCTGGCCGGTTGGTGGCAACGGCTCATCACTGTGAGGGTACCGGGTTGACAGTTTCCTGGTTGCTGCTTCCGACTGGTAGTTAGGAGCCCTAACTCTTGCGTAGCGTCAAGAGCGGCTGCTCTGATCAACAGTTGTATAATATCGGGGTTCTTGTAGTGCCATGTCGCGCATGGATAAGTGTCCCTGCAAGCGCTTTCGGTGGGCAACTCCGAGGCCACACCTTGTTGCAGCCCTAGCCAGTTTCCCTCCCAGCACAGATCGTGGATAATGACTGCCTGTATCCTCTACCCTAGGTCCCTTTCTATAAACAAAATCATGACTAAACAAACCAGAAATGACCCTAAACCAGTTAAATCCAAACCACCTAAACCTATTAACCTTTCCTGCACTAATATCCGGGGCATTCGTACGAACTTTCCTAGTGTAGAAGCGTTCCTGCATGAAAAGTCCCCTGACATCCTTGCGCTCTGCAAAACTTACCTCAACTCAGCTATTCCCTCCTCTGACCTCTCCATCCCTGGTTATCTTCCCCTTTTAAGGAAGGATTCCACTGTCAACATGCATAGGCTGGGTGTCTACGTCAGCGAACACCTCCCCATAGCTAGGGTGACTTCACTCGAATCTACTGACCACCAATACATATGTCTCCGCCTGTCTCTCCTCAGTTCGGTTAGTTACCTATTCTTTCTTTACCGTTCTCCCTCCTCTCCTGACGGCTCCCTACTAGATAGCATTGCTGACGACATAGATAAGGCTATTTCCTATCACCCATTCGCCCACATATTCGTATTTGGAGACCTCAATGCCCATCACCCTGAGTGGCTTGAAAACGCCGTTACTGATCCAGCGGGCATTCACGCCATGAACTTCGCTATTTCCCAATCCCTTACGCAAGTGGTGGACTTCCCCCACTCGCTTCCCAAGCACTCCCTCGGGTCATTCCTCACTACTAGATATATGTTTCACCTCTGCGCCTGACGCCTGTCAAGTCTCGCAGCTTTGCCCTTTCGGCAACTCCGACCACGCTGTAGTCTCTCTCAGCATTTCTTTCCAATCTCACTCCCCCCAGGAGCCCCCTACCTATAGGACCTCCTACCTCTACCAAAAAGCTGACTGGGATGCCTTTCGCGATTTCCTCTGCGACGTCCCTTGGGGAAAAGTGTTCGACCTATCAGTTGATGACTGTGCCTCTGAGGTCTCGTCATGGGTGAAAGCTGGCATTGATGCCTTCATACCCACCAGGAAGTATTGCTTAAAACCTCATTCCTCTCCGTGGTTCTCTCCGGCCTGCTCAGACGCCATTGCCCACAGAAACCATTACTTCCGTCTATTCCGGAGACAGTCAACTGATCACAATAGGCGCCTGTTCATATCTGCTCGCAATGAGTGCAAGAGAACCCTAAATGACGCCAAACAGTTGTTTGCTGAGAGAATGCGACAGCGCATAGCTGACCGCAAGTTCGGCTCCAAGGACTATTGGAGGATTTGCAAACGAGTGCTCAACAATAGGAAATGCTCAATACCTCCTTTAATCCATGAATTTGAGGTTTGCACGTCATCTGCGGACAAAGTTCAGGGCTTTTCCCACAGATTCTCATCCAACTCCACATTCGACTCGTCCGGAGTACATCCACCCGACTTCCCTATTAGAACTGAGGCCAAACTGCACGACGTATATATTACCCCGACAGTAGTATCCAGAGTAATTTCAAAACTCGACCCCCATAAGGCGTGTGGAAACGATGGAATCCCGGTGATAGTCCTTAAGAGACGTGCTCCTGAACTTTCCCCTGTCCTCTCTAAACTATTTAACTACTGCCTTTCTGCTTCCTGCTTTCCTGCATGCTGGAAATTCTCTTCAGTCGTTCCTGTATTTAAGAATTGTGGTGAATCCTCGGACCCATCCATCTATCGCCCTATCAGTCTTCTGCCGATATTCGGGAAAGTATTCGAGGCTATAATCAATGATGAAATAGTTCATCATCTCACCGCCCACAAACTCTTCTCTGACAGGCAATATGGCTTCCGCTTTGCCAGGTCCACGGCCGACCTGCTAACAACCATAACGGAGTACATGCTACAGGCCCTTGATGAGTCTGACGAGGCTCGCGCGGTTGCTCTGGACATCTCCAAGGCTTTCGACAGGGTTTGCCACTCTGGCCTCCTATGCAAACTAAGCGGTTATGGTATTACCGGTCGCCTGCTTGACCTAATCCAATCTTTCTTAAATAACCGCAAAATGAAGGTCGTTCTGAATGGGCGTGCCTCTTCGTCCTACAGCACGAATGCTGGTGTCCCACAGGGCTCTATCCTGGGCGCGACGCTCTTCCTTATTTTCATCAACGACCTCCCAGATGAGATCAAGTCCCAAGTAGGCATCTACGCAGATGACACTACAATATACTCCCGCACCAGTAAGAAACCTGTCGTGGCGGACAGACATAATCTCGCTGCTGACCTTGAACGGGATCTACACTCTGTGGTGAACTGGGCCAAGAAGTGGCTTGTCAACTTCAATTCATCTAAGACCAAGATGTTGTCTGTCAACCATTACAGGCAACCTTTCCTGCCTCCCATATTCATGGACCAAGCGATTCTCCCGGAGAGCAATACACTACTCCTCCTCGGACTTACCCTGTCCTCAGACCACAAATGGAACCACTATATTGAATCCATAGCAAAATCTACTGCTAAGAAGGTTGGGTCACTATGTCGATCCAGGATGTTTTTTCCACCTGAATCCATCCTGCATATATACAAGTCAACCATCCGTCCGTGTATAGAGTACTGCTGCCATTTATGGTCAGGTGCCCCTGCCGTTCTCCTCAGTGTTCTTGATAGGCTCCAAAGGAGAGTCTGTAATGTCATAGGTACTGATCTGGCGGCTCGACTGCAGCCACTTCCCCATCGTCAAAATGTGGCCTCCCTTTGTCTGTTCTATAAATACATTCATGTCTTCTGCTCGGACGCTGGTGCCTCCTCAACAGGTGTTTACTCGTGCAACCAGACTGGCAACTGGGTCCCACCCATTCACAGTCAGGTTAGCCAAATGCAGACGACAATTCTACTCTTGCAGCTTCCTCTCTCGCACTTCCCGCCTGTGGAACTCGCTCCCATATTCTTGCTTTCTTGACGGCTACAACCTCCAGAAATTTAAATGCAAAGTCAATATTCATCTACTAACCACTGGACTCTAGCTCTCTCCCCACCCCCATATAACCTTCCCTTTCTCTCCACCTATGTATCTGTTATCGCACCTGCTTTCTCAGCTTTCTATTGTATCTTTCTCACTAGTTTGTACTCCTCACTCTTTTCTAATTAATCTTTTTACATTTATGTAGCCCCCTGCACATCAGTGGAATTTCCACCTTGCTCGGAGTGAAATGATTAATATATATATATATATATATATATATATATATATATATATATATATACACTACCGGCTATAATTATTAGGCCACTCCAGTTTTTAAAAGAATGATGCATTTTTCACTATTTTTAGTATTTATTGCCACGTCGATAATTGTAAATGAAAATAGAATGGTTCTTTTGTTATTATTAGTTTGCAAACTTTTTCATGGCAAATAGCGACAATTTACCCATTGCACTCTGTAGATTCGCTATATATATATATATATATATATATATATATATATATATATATATATATACACTACCGGCTATAATTATTAGGCCACCCCAGTTTTTAAAAACAATGATGCATTTCATACTATTTTTAGTATTTATTGCCACGTGGATAATTCTCAATAAAAATAGAATGGTTCTTTGGACGAGCCAGGAAGACTTTACTTCAGCCAGCCAATAAAACGAACGGACTAGCATGGAGAAGAGAACACAAAAACTGGACACTAGAGCAGTGGTCGAAATTGTTGTGGACTGATGAGTGTAAGTTCGAATTCTTTGTGAGTAAAAGGAGGGCGTATGTGCGGAGGAGGGTTGGGACGCGAGTGAATGATGAAACATCGTGGTGCATTCTACATGGTTTGGTGCTGTCTTGCGGGCACGAGTTCAGGTGATTTGGTCGAAGTAAAGGCGACTATGAAGAAAGAACCATGCCATTCAATCTTACAGAGATACGCAATTCCATCTGGGTTGCATATTGTGGGTCAAATTTTCATCCTACAGCAGGATAACGACCCAAAACATTATTTAAAATGAAAAGAAAGTGCTGGAGTGTTAAAAGTTATGTGTTGGCCACCTCAGTCATCAGACCCTTTCACCAACTGAACTTGCATGGGATGAGTTCGACAGGAGAAGTAAGTAGAAACAGCCGAGTAATTTTCGGGATTTAGTTAGGTGTCTAAAGGATACCTGGAGTGAGTTGTTGGAGGATTATTTTAAAAAACTCCTGGCAAGAATGTCCGGAGTGTGTGTAGCCGTTGTTAAGGCAAAAGGGGATTATTTTGATGAAACTGCAATATAGGTAATTATTAAATATTTATAAATTCATTTGACGTACATGTTATTGTGCAGTATTAACAAAAGAACCATTCTATTTTCATTTACAATTACTCACTTGGCAATAAATACTAAAAACTAGTATGAAATACATAATTTTTTTAAAACAAAGGGGTGGGCTAATAATTATGGCCGGTATTATATCTATCTCTCTCTCTCTCTCTCTCTCTATATATATATATATATATATATATATATATACACTACCGGCCACAAGTATTAGGAACCTCAGTTTTTTAAAAGAAATGATGTATTTCATACTATTTTTAAGTGTATAATTCTAAATGAAAATAGAATGTTTCTTTTGTTATTATTACTTTGCAAAATTTTACAAGGCAAGGAAGCAAAGATGAACTCGTCCGAATCACCCTAAATTTTCTTCATTCTTTCATTGATGAAACACCAATATTGGTAATTATTAAATATTTATAAATTCATCTGATGCACATGTTATTGTGCAGTATTAACAAAAGAACCATTCTATTTTCATTTACAATTATTCACTTGGCAATAAATACTAAGAATAGTACGAAATACATTCATTTTTTTTAAAACTGTGTATATAGATAGCAAATCTACAGGGTGCGATGGGTAAATTGTCGCTATTTGCCTTGTAAAATTTTGCAAAGTAATAACAAAAGAACTATTCTGTTTTCATTTACGATTATTCACTTGGCAATAAATACTAAAAATAGTATGAAGTACATCATTTTTTTTTTTAAACTGGTGGGGGCCCAATAATTATGACCGGTAGCGTGTGGATATATATATATATATATATATAAAATCTACAGGGTGCGATGGGTAAATTGTCGCTATTTGCCTTGTAAAATTTTGCAAAGTAATAATAACAAAAGAACCATTCTATTTTCATTTACAATTATTCACATGGCAATAAATACTAAAATAGTACGAAATACATTCATTTTTTTTTTAAAACACTGGAGTGGCCTAATAATTAAGGCCGGTAGTGTTTATCGGGTCTATAGAGGCATTTACTGCTAAGAAGGTTGGGTCTCTGTGTCAGGTTAGAAATCTTTTATCATCAGAATACATCTTGCACAGCTATAACTCTACTACCTTGTTATTTTCCTTTCTCTCTACCTTCGCAACTGTGTTCACACCTGTGTTCACATTCTTCTCTTGCCCTTTCTCTGACACCTCCTGTAGCCTCCTGCCTAAAACTTTAAATCTATTGTGTAGCCCCCTGCGCATCAGTGGTGGTACCGCTTTACTTGGGGTTAAATGATTAAAAAAAAACAGCATTGAATACTGTTGCCATATCTGTTTGGTGCTCCTGCAATACATCTCGATGTTTTTGACAAAACCCAAAGAAGGTTTTGCAATATAATCGGTCCTGACTTGGCATCTCGACATCAGTGACTTTCTCACCGACGTAACGTGACTTCCCTCTGTCTTTTCTACAAATATTTTCATGGCAACTGCTCTGACGAGCTTCTTTTCCCTGGTGCCCGAATGACGTGAATTTAAGCGTGCTACTAGATTGGCATCTAGGTCCCAACCTTTTACCGTTGAAACAGTTAAATACAACTACCATTTCTATTCAAACATAGTCTTTTTTCGCACTTCCCGACTGTGGAACTCCTTTCTGTTAATTGCTTCCCTGAGAGCTAATCTCCAAAAATTTAAATGCAACGTCAATTGTCATCTATTTTCTTGAATCCCGTTCACTGTTATCTTTTCTTCAATTCCCTTTTTTTCATCTCACTGTAACTCTATGCGCACTAATAACGGTTCCACCTTGATTGGGATAAAATGATTATATATACATTTAATTAATCTAAAATTAAAATTCATTAAAATATTTGTTTTATTTTTTCTTATAAGCGACTAACAGTATAGACCGGCGTTGCTCGGGTGTAATGAAAGCTTTAAAACTAATCCATGGTCCTGGAGCTCAGACTCTTTGGACGTTGGCACGAAAGACTAAAAAAGCAATAGTTGTTTCCAGTTAAAGCGAAACCGTAGACTGAAAGAAAAATGAATGGTTGTAAGTCAAATTCTGATTTCCTGGTATCGATATCAAATAGGTTTTTTTTGTCGTAAAATGAATTTTGAAGACTAAATAAGTCCTCTGAGTAAATGGTATCAAGGCTGAGACTAAGAACTACAATTATACCTACTTAGAGCCAAACCCGAAGCAAAAACTAAAATAAAATGGCTGAAAAAAATAGACATACAGGAAGATAAACAGACACACACACAAACATCTTGCCTTATATATATATTCAGCTCTCATCGGCTCTGATCGATTGCATATATATATATATATATATTATAATATTTTTAATGTAAAGTATATAAAAACACGCTCGTATTTGATTAAAATTCTGTAGCAAAATTTGAAAACAATTGGTGCAGCCGTTTTTTAGAGTAACGGATAGTAACAAACGGACAAGTACATTTTTGTTTATATAGATTTATCTTAATGTATAGCTTTTCGCTTCTGTCACCAAAGTGACAAACCTATAGTTTCCGATAGCAAGGATCTGCATTTATTTTATTTTTCTTTATTCTTTTTTTTTCTTAGGCGTTTTTGAAGCACACATTCTTCTTCTTCTTCTTCTTCTTCTTCTTCTTCTTCTTCTTCTTCTTCTTCTTCTATGTGCCTTGTTCTTTCATAGCCTTCCACGTCTCCCTATTCCTGGTGGTTCTTAGCACGCTTTCTCCCGTAACATCTCGCAACCCCGGTTCTATCATCCACCTGCTCAGGCCCTTCAAATATGTTATCCGCTGCTTTCCTCTGTCTCTTTTTCCCTCTATCTGGCCTGTTAGTATCAGGTTCTCCAAACCCTCCTTCCTCGTTGCATGTCCCAGGAACTTTAGCTGTCTCTTCCTGATGCTCAATATTAAATATCCTTTTCGTTTTTATCCTTTCCAAAACCTCATCATTGCTCACATGCTCGATCCATGATATCCGCAGCATCCTTCTGTAGAACCACATTTCAGCTGCTTCAAGTTTTTCCTTCATCTTTGATGATATTGTCCAGCATTCACTGCCATACTGAAGAACTGACATCTCACAGCAATCAAGTACTCTCTTCTTTGTTTCTAGTGAAAGTTTCCTGTGTCTTAATACTTTACTTAGCTTCTGGAATGCGTCTTTCGCCATGCCAATTCACTTTTGGATCTCTGTGTTGCACTTTCCGTCTTCTGTTAGAACACTTCCCAGGTATATAAATTTTTGTACCTGCTTGATTTTAGTATCCCCCACCTGTATTTTGGCATGTTGAACAAATAAATTCATTTTCCCATCATGTTTTGTTCTAGCTGATGACATGGGTATTAAATCTACCTGTCGAAATAGCCATTAGATTTAAGAAAATTTGAATTTTTATATAACACACACACACACACACACACACACACACACACACACATATATATATATATATATATAGATAAATATATATATATATATAGATAAATATATATATATATATATAAAGATAAATATATATATATATATATATATATATATATATATATATATATATATAAATATATATATATATCTATATATATATTTATGTATTATTATTATTATTATTATTGTTGCCAAACCATGCACAGCCATCTTGATGTTACTTTTTACTCTCTACGTCCATTGATTTTATTCCTAATAATCAACTCATAATATCTATTAATACCTGTCAACATTTTACGGTTTTTTTGGTTTTTTTTTGAAAATGCTTATGTAAATTCCACGGCTATAAAATACATATTAAAGCGCAATGACTTTGACAAAATATTACACTAAAAATGATATGCAAGAATGTAGGTGATTTTAGATATTAAAATGTACAAATGCACATTTCAAACAGATAAATGTTTCCATTTCACTGAAACAGACGTTAAACACATGAGAGCATTATCACTTTTTTCCTTCTTTCTTTTTTTTTTCTCGTTGAAACCAAACAACGTCTCTAATATGTCTTTTCCGTTTTTTTCACGATCGAAAAGAATAGTACATTATTAATGGGGTATTAAAATTTTATTTTCTTTATTTTCTTTCTTTTTTTTATCTTTCACCATTTTTCTCGCTGAAACTAAAGCGAGTCACTGATATGATTTTTTTTTTTATCTTTCGTCGCGATTAAAACAGATTACTCCATTTTTAATGAGGTAAATACATTGGGAGAACTAATCAGAGGCTGAAGATTAGGATTGATCAACATGTATCAGCTAAGATACATCAAGGACAGTTTGAAAATTTGCATATTCTTGTGAATAGTTCTACTTCTGTTATTTCAGAATAAATAATTTATTCTGCATCACTACTTTCTTCAGGGATTTTCCAGTATAATCAGCCAAGTGCATTGAGATTACCCTCTGAAAGTTCTTAAGACCATTTATATTAAGTCTAAGCAGCCTCCCCTCATTAATGAGGTATGACATTTCTTTCTTTTCTTTTCTTTCTTTATTTAGTTCTTGTTTTTTCTAACTGCCCCCACCAACAGCGTTTCTGATATGTTTTTTCGTCATCCGTCACTATCAAGGCGGATTAGCCCATTCAGGAAATGGTAGGATTTTAATTCCTTTCTTTTTTCTTCTCTCTTTCCTTCTTTTTCTTTCGTTCTTTCTTCATTTCTTTTTCTCACTGAAATCAAACAACGTCTCTGACGTATCTTGCCGGCCATAATTATTAGATCACACCAGTGTTTTAAAACAATGATATATTTCATACTATTTTTTAGTATTTATTGCCAATTGAATAATTGTAAATGAAATAGGATGGTTCTTTTGTTAATATTTCAAAATAATATGTGCATCAAATGAATTTATGAATATTTATTAATTACCTATATTACAGTATTGTCAGTGAAAGAATGAAGAAAATTTAGGATGATTCGGACGAGTTCATTTTTGCTTCCTTGCCTTGTAAAATTTTGCAAAGTAATAATAACAAAAAAAAAACATTCTATTTTCATTTAGAATTATCCACTTGGCAATAAATATTAAAAAATAGTTTGAAATACATCATTTCTTTTGAAAACTGGGTCGCTTAATAATTATGGCCGGTAGTATATCTTTTTTGTCTTTCGTCAAAACAAAATAGTCCATTATTAATAAGTTATTGAAAGGGCGTTTCTTTTATTTCTTTTTTGGCGGACCTGAAGGAGACTACCACCACCTTTAAATTTGTTGTTTTTTCCTTTTTTTTTTTTTTACTTTATTTCAGTGAAATCTTATCGATTACACCTTCAATTCTCCGATTGACAAAAAAACAAACTTGAAAAAATTTCAATATTTCAACAATTTTAAGGGGAGGGTCTCAGTTTTTCATACATCGTTATAGTAAAACGATCCCCCATTTTAGAATCAATCGCCGGTACGACATTACCACCACCTGTAAATTTGTTGTTTATCTTTTTTTCTTTTACTTTTTTCAGCGCAAACTTATCGATTAAACCCTAAACTTTCCGATTGACAAAAAAAAAAAAATTGGAAAAATTTAAATATTTAAACATTTTTTGTGTGTGTATGTGGGGGGGGGGGGGGCTCAGTTTTTCATACAACCTAATAGTAAATCGATCTTGTGCAATTAACTTTTTTGCTTGCGCATATTCGACAACTGAATCCTTTTCTAAATTTTTGAATAAAGCCATTCTTGAAGTTTGAAAAAGACAAAAACAAGAGCAACAACTCGTCCCAAAAAAGCTAAAACAAAGCGACCCCAACGTGAGTGGTTCCAAAATGGAGGAACGATTTACTGTAACGTTGTATGAGAAACTGAACTTACCCCTAAAGCTGTTTAAATATTGAAATTTTTCAAAATTTATTTTGATAATCGAATACTTTATGTAATAATCGATAAGACTGCTCTAAAAAAATTTTAAAAATGAAAAACAACGAATTTAAAGGTAGTGGTAGTCTCCTCCAGGTCCGCCATTTTTTTCTTTTTTTTTCCTACCTTGATTTTTTTTTCTCACTGAAAAACTAAACAGCGTCTCTGATACGTCTTTTTGCTCTTGGGTCACGATCAAAACGAAATCGACCATTATCAATGAGTTATTGGCGGAGCGTAACGTACATAAAAACTAACGAACGGACTTCTTTAGGTGTCGCGTCCTTTCAGAACGTAGACAGTCATGGACTTCCACTTGCCCCTGTCCCTTGTTGTTCTTAATATTTTTCTCTTTATATCTCTCCCAAACCCTGCTCCTCCATCCATTTGCTCAGGCCTATCAAGTGTGTCAAACCTTGCTTACGCTGCCTCTCTTTTCCTTTATCCGTCCTGTGAGTATCAGATTCTCCAAACACTTCTTCCTCATTACGTGTCCCAGTAAATTCAGCTGTCTTTTCATAATGTTAAATATTAGTTTTCTTCTCGCTTACATCCTCTCCAAGCATAGATGACCGAGCATCAAGATGAACACAATATGGGAACCAGTAATACGGAGTGCCAGAGAAAATCATTAGTCTCAAAAATTGCAATATGAGCTCAGGTAAAAATGCTAGAGAAAAATCTTTAACATAAAAAATACTAGAGAAAAAAATTAACATAAAAAAATTGCAATATGAACTCTGGTTAGAAAAGGTTTACTGGACATTTGGTTTATAAGTCCCAAAAATACTTAAGGACACATAGCCCAGTGGTTAGTTCCTGTGATTTGACCCAAAGAGTTGTGAGTTCAATGTCAGGCTACAGCAGTGTTGAACAAGTACCTTACAGGGTTAGAGGGAAATAACTCATGACTACCAAAAAAGGCTCTAGGCAAAAAATTAGAATGATATACCCCAGTGATTGTAATAAAGGGTTCAGTTCTAAATTTCTAGCACCTGAAGAAGGTCAGAGCGTACAAGGGCCGAAACGTTGTACAAATGAGGGAAATAGTCCAAATAATGTAAATACTGTAAATACTATTTCATCTCAGAAATATAGACAAATTCTGATATTACCTGTAGATAAAAAATTAAAATTATAAAATTATAAATAAAAATAAAACTTTAAAAATAAAATTTAAAATAAAAAAATAAATCATGCAAGGAGTAAAAATTAAAGAAACGTTATTTATAAATGTTAACATTTGCGGAGGGAAAATAAAAAAGGGTAAAGTAAAGAAGAAAGAGAGAAATAAAAGGGTAAACGTATAATGGAATCTATATGAATCTGGGTTAAAGAATTTAAGTAAGCATTTTATCTATGACAGCATGTGGTCACTAAATCACTTTTTTTATTCAACAAATTAGGATTATTAATATGGTTTAAGAAGACAAGTTTTTCCAAAAGGCTGAAGTTACACCTATCTCTTTTTCCGTTGTAAGGTTTGGATGTAACATTTTAATATTTTTATTCTATATTTTAATTTTAAATTGTAATTATAATTTTAATTTTTATCCATTTTTTTAAATCGTATCACCCCGAGCAAGGCTATAATGCAACTGACGTGCAGGGGGATACATAAGAGTAAAAAGATTAGATAGGAGGAGAGTAAAGAGAAAGACGAACCACTTACAGGGGGTGTCAGAGAAAGGAGCAAGAGAAGTATGGAAATACAGGTGTGATGACAGTTGCAAGGTAGAGAGAAAGGAAAAGATATACAGGGTGGTGAAGAAAGAACTAGAGTCAAGTGGTTAAGAGATGAGTATTGACATTGCATTTAAATTCCTGGAGGTTGTAGCCGTCAGGAAAGCAAGAATATGGAAGCGAGTTCCACAGGCAGGAAATGCGAGAAAAGAAGCTGTAAGAAGAGAATTGTCGACTGCATTTGGTTAATCTAACTGTCAATGGGGAGTCCCAGTTGCCAATCTGGTTGCACGAGTAAAAACCTGTTGCAGGGGCACCAGTGACTTAAGTTCGTTGCAGCAGAAGCCATGAAATTATTTATAGAACAGAGGGAAGCCACATCCCGTCGGTGGGGAAGTGGCTGGAGTCGAGCCACCAAGTCGGTACTTAGCACATTAAAGATTCTCCTTTGTAGCCTGTCAAGAAGACTGAGATAAACATCAGGGGCGCCTGGCCATATATGACAGCAGTATTCCATGCACGGACGGATGGTTGATTTGTAAATATGCAGGATGAATTCAGGCGGAAAAAACATCCTGGCTCGTTACAGTGACCCAACCTTCCTAGCAGTGGATTTAGCTATTGACTCAATGTAGTGGTTCCACTTGAGGTCGGAAGAGAGGGTGAGGCCGAGGAGGCGCAGTGTATTGCTCTCAGGGAGACTAGCTTGGTACATGCTTATGGGAATGCGGGAGAGGTTACCTGTGAAAACTGACAGACAGTAACTATCTATATGTAATCTTAGAATACTTAATTTTTTAATCTTTTCACTAAAAAAAGCAGTAACTTAAGTTTATAAGATCTAATTTTCATGAACATCGAATGAACTTAAATTCAAATCTATATGACACCTCATGATTGCATAACGCATGAAACCCAGTATCGTGCTATCGACGTAGGACAATATGTATATTTATTAATATATATATATATATAATACAGCTCGGTTCATGCATTGAGTACGGCTTTATTAAATCATTGTATAATCTCATTATATAATCACCTATTGCTTTAATACGTGTGACACCTATCTGACCAATAAGAACTAATCCCAAATAACAACATACTATGATACTGTGTTTGTGTTTATTTATTTTTTTCTCGGTCTCCGGTCATTTTAATAAAATGAAAACATGTTACATTCAGATACGTTTCCTATTTTGTTCTTTTGTTTATTCTATGACTAACAGGATAGCCCGGCGTTGCTTGGGTGTAATGAAAGTTTTAAAACTAATCCATGGTCCTGGAGCTCAGACTCAGCCTAAAGGATATTTGAAATAATTAAATTATTGCGACAATTTACCAATCGCACCCAGTATATATATATATATATATATATATATATACATACTAGCAGTATAGCCCGGCGTTGCTTGGGTGTAATGAAAGTTTTAAAAAAAAGTATAGCACTTAACTCCCTCGCCAACTTAATTGGGTAAAGATAATTGACACCTTACCTTCCCCTTCTCTTCTCGTAACACTCGCCAGTAGTAAACTCTATGTTTCTTGTTTTGGATGCAACAAAAATTGTATATTTGTAAATATTTTATTTGGTGTTTTTTTTTTTTAATCATTTCACTCTAAGCAAGGCATTCCACTGCCACTAACGCGCTTGGGGCTACATGGGGGAAGGTAAATAGAAAGAGTGGTTAGATATAAGAAATGTCAGAAGGTGGGTGATAGATAGTTCGGTGGGTGGGAAGAGTGTTTGAAAGAATGGAAGTTAGTTTGTTAGGAGGTGTCTATTGACCTTACATTTAAACTCCTGGAGATTGTAGCCGTCGGGGGAGCAGTCATGTGGAAGGGAATTCCACAGTCGGGAAGTGCGAGAAAAGAAACTGTTGGAGTAGAAGTTGCAGTTGCATTTTATCGGTTTCACTGTAAAAGGGTGGGATCTAGTTGCTAATCTAGTATCTCGTGCAAATTCGTATCTAGGGAGCACCAGTGATCTAAGTTCATCGGAGCAGAAGCCGTGAAAGTATTTATAGAAGAGACACGGGGAAGCCACGTCGCGCCGGTGAGAGAGAGACTGCAGGCGGTCTGCTATGTCGGTATCGATCACAATCCGTCGATCGACTTCGGTCGATCGACGGAGAGTTTAGAGTGCATCTTCTGTCCACGAACACCGCGCGTCGACCTGCACGCCAGGAACGGGTCGCGACGACGGACCGGAGGGGAAGTGCGTCCGGTGCCGGCCGTGCGGATTAGAGCGTCGCGCCGAAGCGCCCGCGCCATTTAGATGCCGAGGGAAGAGAGGTGCGGGTGATCGCGAGGAAGGGAGAGAAGAGCGACGACGGCGGTCACGGCAGCGGCAGCAGCGACACGAATGTAAATTAAATATTTGTCTGTGATTTTTATCTCTGAGTTTTGGTCAATCATTTCTTTTTTTTCTTTTGTTATACTTAACACGCAACAATTCATTAGTTCCAACCTTCAAACCATTGACTGTCTTGGGTATGACGCTAAACTACATTCGACAGCAACTCCTTTGATCAAGAGATTTTCAAGAGCGTAGAACCAACATTTAATTGCTTCTGTATCCAACTCCACCCTGACACGGAGTGGTCGCACTTGTCAGGGACCCGGCTATGGACAAATAGTGAACCCCTAAACTAGATCAAAACACTATGAAAGTTTAAAAATACATTTTTTTTTTATCTATATATGAGATGAGGAAGTATTTGCCGTATTTACATTATTTGGATTATTGTCATCGTCTTTGTAGCTATTTGTATGACTTTTCGGCCGTTATACGCTCCGGCCTTGTTCAGGGGCTAGGAATTTTTTTAAGGACACATGACCCAGTGGATATAGACGTTGGTTAGTTCCTATGACTTGACCCAAAGAGTTGTGAGTTCAATAGCAATGGTGAACAAATAACTTACAGGATTAGAGGGAAATAACTCATGATTATCAAAAGAGGCATCACTACGCAAAAAATGGAGATCATATACCCCAGTGATTATAATAAAAGGGTTCGGTTCGAAATTCCTAGCACCTGAAGAAGGCCAAAGTCTACAACGGCAGAAACGTCGTACAAATGGCCACAAAGATGAGGACAATAGTCCGATAAATGTAAATACTGTAAATACTCCAGTGATTGTAATAAAGAGTTTGGTTCGAGATTCCTAGCATCTGAAGAAGGCCGGAGCGTACAACGTCAGAAACGTTGTACAAATGGCAACAAAGATGAGGACTATAGTCCGAATATTGTAAATACTGTAAATACTCCTGTGATTGTAATAACGGATTTGGTTCGAAATTCCTAGCACCTGAAGAAGGCCGGAGCGTACAACAACCGAAACGTCGTACAAATGGCAACAAAGATGAGGACAATAGTCTGAATATTGTAAATACGGTAGATACTACCTCGTCTACCTCATGTATTACGCACATTTTTTATCGCAATAATTTTCAAAGCTCCCAAGGAAATTAAATTGTGGCATTAAATGACCCATAAGGAGTTGATATGCCGTCAAACAAACCAAAAATAATTATATAAAATAACACACCATTGTAGCGAACCAACTGGTGGGAAGTAAGTTCCACACGAGAAGGTTCTTCCCACGAACCACTCCTCTGAGAAACCGTCTCCCAAGATGTTTACTCGCTCATGACAACCATTTCAAGTCCAGGGTTAGCCGTTAGCTCTACTACATATCCGCCTAAACCAGGCGTTCCCAAAAAGTCTTTGGCCTCATTACCCACTTACACACTAAGCTAACCCCGCAGCCCAGATTGAAAAAGACCTCCAATCCGTAGTGGATTGGGGCAAGAAATGGCTAGTAAATTTTAATGCTTCTAAAACGAAGCTACTCTCAATTAAACATCAAAGACAATCGCACCTACCTCCTATTAGCATGGACCAGGCTTGCCTCCCAAAGAGTAAAACACTACGCCTCCTTGGTCTCACACTTTCAGCGGACCTCAAATGGAATGACTATATCGAATCCATTGCTAAATCCGCTGCTATGAAAGTCGGTTCTCTGTGCAGGGCCCGGAAGTTTTTTCCGTCTGAATCTGTCCTGCACATATATAAATCTACCATCCTCCCGTGCATTGAATACTGCTGCCATATCTGGTCGGGTGCCCCTTCCTATTCTCCTCGGGCTTCTCGATAAGGTTCAGAGGAGGGTCTGTAATGTGATAGATACCGACTTGGCAGACCGCCTGCAGTCTCTCTCTCACCGGCGCGACGTGGCTTCCCTATACTGCAACTTCTACTCCAACAGTTTCTTTTCTCGCACTTCCCGACTGTGGAATTCCCTACCACATGATTGTTTCCCCGACGGCTACAATCTCCAGGAGTTTAAATGTAAGGTCAATAGACACCTCCTAACACATTAACTCGCTCCCATTCTTCCAAACACTCTTCCCATCTGCCCAACCCTCATCCTCGGTATCCTTAACTGTCTATCACCTTCCTCCTGGCATTTCCTATATCTAACCACTCCTTCTCTTTACAGTCCCCTATGTAGCCCCATGCGCAATAGTGGCAGTGGAATGCCTTGTTTGGGGTGAAATGATTAAAAAAAAATGATAAAACCTAATAAATATGAAACTCTTACAAAAAAACAAAATTTTGTAACCCTAATATAGATTCTCAGTGGACCTGAAAGAGACTACCACCACCTTTAAATTTGTTGTTTTCATCATTTTTTTTTACTTTTGTCAGTGCAATCTTATCGATTACACACTAAACCTTTCGATTGACAAAAAACATTGTAAAAATTTCAACATTTCAACAATTTTCGGGGTTGCTCAGTTTGTCATACAACCTTATAGTAAATCGATCCTGTGCAATTAATTTTTTCGCTTGCGCATTTTCAACAACTGAATCCTTTGCGTAGAAGTCCTTTTACTGAAAGATTCACCTTATTTCTTAAATGTCCCTCGTAGAAGTCCTTATACAGAAAAATTTACCTTATTTATTGAATGACTCTTGTAGAAGTCCTTATACCGAAAAATTCACCTTATTTATTGAATGACCCTCGTAGAAGTCCTTATACCGAAAAATTCACCTTATTTCTGGAATGAACCTCGTAGAAGTACTTATACCGAAAATACACCTTATTTATTGTATGACCCTCGTAGAAGTCCTGATACTGAAAGATTCACCTTATTTCTTAAATGTCCCTCGTTGAAGTCCTTATGCGAAAAGTTCACCTTATTTATTGAATGACCATCGTAGAAGTCCTTATACCGAAAGATTGACCTTATTTATTGAATGAACCTCGTAGAAGTCCTAATAGCGAAAGATTCATCTTATTTAATGAATGACCCTCGTAGAAGTCCTCATACCGAAAGATTGACCTTATTTATTGAATGAACCTCGTAGAAGTCCTATAACGAAAAATTCACCTTATTCATTGAATGACCCTCGTAGAAGTCCTTATATCGAAAGATTCACCTTATTTATTGAATGACCCTCGTAGCAGTCCTTATACCGAAAAATTCACCTTATTTAATGAATGACCCTCGTAGAAGTCCTTATACCGAAAAATTCACCTTATTTATTGAATGAACCTCGTAGAAGTCCTAATAGCGAAAGATTCATCTTATTTATTGAATGAACCTCGTAGAAGTCCTAATAGCGAAAGATTCATCTTATTTAATGAATGACCCTCGTAGAAGTCCTTATACCGAAAAATTCACCTTATTTATTGAATGACCCTCGTAGAAGTCCTTATACCGAAAGATTCACCTTATTTCTGGAATGAACCTCGTAGAAGTACTTATACCGAACAATACACCTTATTTATTGTATGACCCTCGTAGAAGTCCTGATACTGAAAGATTCACCTTATTTCTTAAATGTCCCTCGTTGAAGTCCTTATGCGAAAAGTTCACCTTATTTATTGAATGACCATCGTACAAGTCCTTATACCGAAAAATTCACCTTATTTATTGAATGACCCTCGTAGAAGTCCTCATACCGAAAGATTCACCTTATTTATTGAATGACCCTCGTAGAAGTCCTAATAGCGAAAGATTCATCTTATTTAATGAATGACCCTCGTAGAAGTCCTTATACCAAAAAAATTCACCTTATTTCTTAAATGACCCCCGTAGAACTCCTTATACCGAAAGATTCACCTTATTTTTTGAATGACCCTCGTAAGTTTAAAAATCTAATATTTTTTTTCAATTTCTTTCAGATTTAACAAATTCAAACTTTGGCAATTTCAACCATGGAAAGATTAACGTGTTAATCGAACAACGTGTTAAAGTTATTGAAGCGTATTACGAAACTGGGCGCTCAAACAGAAATGCATTTGGCTTTATTAAATGAGAAATTCCCAGATCGCATCGTCTCTCGAAACAGCGATGTCAATTGGCTCCCACGATCGTGTGACTTGACGTCTTTAGATTTTTTCTCTTTAGGTCATCTCGAAAGTAAGTTCTATGCCAACAAGTCAACAACAATCCAACTGCTAAAGGATGAGATAATGAATCATTGGTGAGATCGAAGAGCAACTATGCAGAGACGTCATCAAAAATTTTGACCGTCGAGTGGATGTGTACTGCCGAAGCCTTGGCGGACATTTGGGCGATATTATTTCTCAACCGTAATTGGCATGACTGAAATAACAGGACCCAATAGTGAAATCAAAAAAGATTTCACCAATAACACGCTTTTATTTACTGCTAATCTGTGAATGCTGGACAATATCATCGAAAATGAGGAAAAAACTGGAAGCGGCCGAAATGTGGTTCTACAGAAGGATGCTACGGATATCGTGGACTGAGCATACAAGCAACGACGAAGTGTTAGAAAGAATGGCAACAAAAAGGAAATTGATGCTGAGCATCAGGAAGAGACAAATGAAGTTCCTGGGACATGCAATGAGGATGGAGAGCCTGGAGAACCTGATACTGACTGGTCAGATAGAAGGAAGGAGAGATAGAGGAAGGCAGCGGATAACATATTTGCAGGGTCTGATCAGGTGGATGACGGAACGGGGGTTGCCAGGAGCAACAGGAGCAAACATACTAAGAGCCACAAGGGATAGGGAGACGTGGAGAGCCATGATTGCCTACGTCCTGAAGGGACAGGGCACATAGAAGAAGAAGAAGAATTTCGATTCGTCGTAACGGAAAACCTTATAGAAAACCTTATAGAAAATAAATATTTATTGTAAATTTGTATTAATATATTATATTTTTTTAAATATAGAAATTAACTAAGACTTATACTTTTTATAATCTAATCTAAACTTATTTATAAATGGAACGTTATCTCTGTATGTGTGTCTGTGTGTGTGTGAGTCCGTTACCTATAGACTCTGAAACAGCTGAACCGATTTTCTCGAAGATTTACACAGTTGTACTATAAGCGTCTACGAGTATTCTTAGCTAGGTTTTGTGTCGAGGTACCCCCCGATAAATATCGATAATCGATAATCGAAAAATCGGGTTATAGAAGGAGTGGTCCGATTTTAATCAAATTTGATACACCCATAGACAAAGACATAAGAAACGATATTCAGAAGTTTCGAGGTTGCACTTCTTACAATAGTGCAGAAAATCGATAATATATATATAAAAGGCAAGACGTTTGTGTGTGTATCTGTTTATCTTCCTGTATGTCTGTATTTTTTCAGCCCTTTTATTTTAGTTTTTGCTTCGGGTTTGTCTCTAAGTAGGTATAATTGTAGTTCTTAATCTCAGCCATGATACCATTTACTCAGAGGACTTATTTAGCCTTCAAAATTCAGTTTACAACAAAAAAAATTATTTGATATCGATAGCAGGAAATCAAAATTTGACTTAGATCCATTCATTTTTCTTTCAGTCTACGGTTTCGCTTCAACTGGAAACAACTATTGCTTGTTAGTCTTTCGTGCCAACGTCCAAAGAGTCTGAGCTCCAGGACCATGGATTAGTTTTAAAGCTTTCATTACACCCGTGCAACGCCAGGCTATACTGCTAGTATATATATATATATATATATATATATATATATATATATATATATATGTTCGAGGTTAGTTACCCATTTACAAAACTATAGAAAATACCAAAATATTTAGTTGTGGAGACATTTATATCTTTTCTAGAGATGTAACCCAGTTCTTCCCACTTTGCACTGTGCCTTTTTTGTACAGATTCTTTGCATATCGCCTTTGAATATTATAATAGTAGGTCTTTTCCTATGTCCGCTGAATATTTTTTATGCAGGTTCTTTGCATATCACCTTTAAATATTTTTTATAGAAGGTCTTTTCATATCTGCTTTGATTATTTTTATACAGGTTCTTTGCAAATCTTCTTGAATATTTTTAGGTAGCCTAGGTTCAAATACATTTCTAAAACCCAAAATCATATATCGCACGCTAAAATTTCCACTAGCCTACCATTTTCTGATCAATTGCTCAACCCCCACCGAACAGTTGCAATCACCCACCAGTGGGCGACATCACTCAGGCTGAGAAACCCTGGCCTAAACCGTGCCTTTTACTCTTTAACATCTTACCTCGAAGAACTCCCGGATCTTGTACAGGGTAAACCACACTGTAGAAAAAATAAAATAAAAAATCACTCCGCATTATTTTACTTTCAAAAATCACTCCGCATTATTTTTTTATTTTATTATTTATTTTTATTTATTTTATTTATTTATTTTATTTTATTTATATTTATTTATTTATATTTATATTTTTATATTTATATTTATTTAATTTATTTATTTTATTTATTTTATTATTTATTTTTATCAAAAATCACTACGCATTATTTTACTTTCATTATTTTACTTTCAAAGATTTCTGGTGAAAACTAAAAAATAAATAAATAAAAAGCGAATAATCTTCAGTTGTCCAGTATCTGAAGATTTTGCACTTACTGTAAATGCTACCTTACGCAGGTAAACAAGTTTCAGTAAACGTCTCTGGTTTAACAATTAAATCAACGTCTACCGACCTATATATCAAAACTCTTATTAAGGAAAACGTCCCTCTCGACAGGCATTGGATCTGTATTTTTTAATCTGGAAAGGCACTTGTACATGGGATTGTCTACCCTAATACTTAAAACCCATTGTGACGTTTATCGTAATAATAATAATATCCAAATGAACAAGTAACGAAGAAAATATGTGCAACGTTCAAAAGAGTGCTCAATATAAAAATAGAGCAATGAATATTAATTATTACTTCAAAACATGGACAAATTACAAAATAGTAAATTTTGTTTCGATATTAAAAGAGCAATGTCTCATCAGGTAGATAATGATGATTATAATAATCATCATCATTATAATCTTTTATGAGATATTGTTCTTTGAATGTCGAAACAAAATGTACAATTTTATAGTAAAGTGTAGTTTGTACATGTTGTAAAGTATAATTTTTGTTTTAATCATATCACCCCAAGCAAGGCGATAAAGCCACTGAAGCGCAAGGGGCTTCGTAAGAGTGAAAAGATTGGAAAAGAGAAAGCCGGAGACCACATCCTAAACAAGGAACAAACCTCTTCACCTATTCAATAAACGTGGGTGGAGTGTGAACCGGGCGATAGTGTAGTCTATCTACTCCAATTAAAATTTATATATATATATATATATATATATATATTAATTATGGACTCTCCCGTCGATTTCGACGTATGAGTGTCTAACCTCAGTTAGACTACCACACAAAGAGTTGTTTAGAGTGGTGAAGGCATGTGTAGCACCATCCACACTTTTTAGAACTGCTGATAACAAACAATCGGTGCAGAAGTTTGCCACGGATCGCCTGAACAGCTGACCTCAGATATTTAACCCATAACTGGAGGGAAGGGACGGATTAATACCTTACCCAAGGGTACCAGTGCGTAGGTGAATGCAGAGTGTTTGACTGGAAATCGAACTCGGCTCACCGATTCCTCATTTCGAGGCCGATATCCACTGCACCACAACACACATCCGTCAATAATCGCTTACAGCACCCGGTATTCCCAAACGGTCACCCATCTAGTACTGACAAGGCTCAACGTTGCTCAACTTCGGTGATCGAGCGAGAACCGGTGTATTCAACGTGATATGACCGTAATAATATATATATATTATAAATTATATTTTAGAACATGTACAGAATAGTACATTTGTTTCGTCATTGAAATTTCAATGTCTCATTAGACGGTATGGATAGGAATGGAAAGCCTATTTTCTTATATTTGGTCAGTTGTGTGTGGGATGTTAGTGGGGTTAGTGATAGGGGAACAAGTCACGTGTATTGACCGTTGTAATTTTGAAGAACGTGGTGTGGGTAGTGAATATGGTTGATTAATGAGTGTCTGTGAGTTTTCTAGACAGACTTAACATTAGCAGTTAGACTGTAAGTTTTTATTATCTTGCGATTAGACTATATCCTTTGGAATTCTTAGAGGAGCAGGTAGAGGGTGGGATGCTTATTTTGTACAGAATATTTTTGTATCTACGCAGAGTTTTTATAATTAATCTAATTTTGTATATTTAATCTTAATTTTGGATTTAGGAAATCGATTTTTTCCATCAAATTTTAAATTTTAATTAGATCACAGTTTGCAAACCGCTTTTTTCTATTAAATTTTAAATTTTAATTAGATCACCGTTTGCGGTAAGATTTAATGTAAGAGGTAAAATTTAATGTTAAAAATTTAAGGTAATAGGTAAGTAGGTAATAGGTGCGTAATAAGTAGAATTTTATGGAGGAGGAAAGATTAAATGTTTGTATTTAAGGTAATAGGTGAATAGGTAATATGTGTGTTTGTATTTAAGGTAATAGGTGAAGTTTCATGTGTGTATTGAGGACAGTTTTTTATAATTAATCTAATTATGTATACTAAACCTAACTTTAGAATTTAGTAAATCGATTTTTTCTATGGAATTTTTAATTAAAAAAAATTTAAAAATAGATCACAGTTTGTGGTGTATGTAGGAGGGTTGTTAGTAGAGTGAAGGTATATCATTTCTAGGGGGTCCTAGCTTTGGGTTTTGTAGTATTTTTTAGCATACATATGTATATATATATATATATATATATATATATATATATATATATATATGACAAAGTGAAAAAGTCTTCCCTCTTTGTACACTACTTTAAAAACAAGGAAATTATTAACTGTCTCAGGAGCTCTTTCGTCCAACATCTCATCATCAAATCGTCGGAATCACATATAAAATAAAAAAAACAGCAACGAAAATGAAGAGCAAAAAAAAACAAAAAAACAAAACAAAAACGTGGAGAATGTTCCTATCGTGAACACTTCTTGGACGTCTATTTCAAATAAGAAGTGTTCTCTAAAATTACTTTTGAAGTAATATATATATATATATATGTGTGTGTGTGTGTGTATGTGTGTGTGTGTGCGTGTGCATGTGCATTTCTAAAGAAAATAAAAGATTTTTATTAATCCGACAGATTCTGTGTGACTTTAAATGCTATTTATTTAGTGGATAATCCCTATGCGAGATGAAGCTTTTTTTTAAAAACATTTTATTTATTTATTTTCACCTACCGGTGCTGAATGTCCGAGAAATTTTATTAAAAAAAGTTTAGTTCTCCGGCATGATTCGAAACTGCGTGCCATTGGCCTGAGAGAGAAAGACCGTCTGAAGCTGAACGCTGAAAACAACTGAACTACCGAAAGCCGAGATGATAAACGAAAATAAACAAATACACTGCTTAATAAAAACCAGAGCGTCTACTCAAATATGACTATCCAATAAAAATAACTTTTAATGTGGTCAAAATCCGTCGACCAAATTTAACTCATAATAATGGGATTAACCACTCCCACGCGTTGGCATCACCCCTCCAAAGCGTTATATATATATATATATATATATATATATATATAGAGAGAGAGAGAGAGAGAGATTGATTATAAATCTTTAAAAAAACAACTTAGATGTAAATCCCAAAGGAATCTATTAATATTAAATATTAATACTGATCCAGCCAGAGGGCTCAATGTAATTAAATTTATTTATTTGCACAGCCAATATTTATTACATATACAAAATTCAAATTTTCTTAAATCGGATGGCCATTTCAACGTATAAATTAAACACCCATTTCATCAGGAAGAACAACATGTTATGGGAAAATAAATTTATTCCCATAATGTTTTGATTTTGATAATGAGATAGATGTTATATTTCCCTATCTAAATGGCCATTCGCTTTATGAAAATTTGAATTTTTATATGTAATATAAATATATATATATATATATGTAATTGTTGTTAATCTTTTTTTTTTCTTCAGTTTTATTAAAAATTGTTAAAAACATATATATTGTAGAGCATTTGGATATTTTGTCATTTGGAAACGACAATATCAATATATATATATATATATATATATATATATATATATATATATGCAATTTGTTATATATATATTATATTGTTTACATATTATATATGCGTGGTACTTATTTAAAAGCGCTCAATATCAGTGTTAGAGCAGTCATATTCATATAGATAGGTGTGAGTTTGTAACCCTGGGTTTCACGCTTTTGCGATTGTCAGAAAAACTTTCTCTCTATATATATATATACTACCGGCAATAATTATTAGGCCACCCAGATTTTTAAAAAGAAATGATGTTTATTACATACTATTTTATTATTTATTGCCAAATGAAAATAGAATTTTTTTTTACTATTACTTTGCAAAATTTTACAAGGCAAGGAAGCAAAGATGAACTCGTCCAAATCACCTTAAATTTTCTTCATTCTTTCATTGATGAAACCGCAATATAGGTAATTATTAAATATTTATAAATTCATTTGATGCACATCTTGTTGTGCAGTATTAACAAAAGAACCATTCTATTTTCATTTACAATTATTCACTTGGCAATAAATACAAAAAAATATTATGAAATACATCATTTTTTTTTTAAACACTAAGGTTGCTTAATAATTATGGCCGGTACCTGTTCGTTCTCCTTCCCTTTCTTTTCTTTTTCTTTCTCTTCGTTCCATTTATCAATTGTCTATATTTTTATTTTTCTTTCTCTCTTTGGGTTTTTTTTTTTTTTTTAATGAGCGAGCAATTGTTTTTTGTAGATTACCATTACAAATGTCTATTCTCAATATGGACACGTGAGCGACTGTGTGTAATTATTTTCTGGAATATTTTGAAGATTAACTGTTGTATCATTTGGGTCTGACGAGCAGCAAGGTCGACCGCGAAATACGTATTACCCATGAAATTGTAGAATATCTAAACATTTTTTCTAAATTATATTACGTTAAATTAAATACATTTAACATTGAGTTTTTTAGAGGTCGTCTCTATCGGAATTTACCAGACTAATATACAAAGTATTCTAAGTTATATATATATATATATATATATATATATATATATATATATATATATATATATATATTCTAAACATATACTGTTAAATATAAGAAACAATGAATGTCTATTATGTTTAATCATGAGTCGTTCTAAACATCGTATTTTGGCTTTAATTTCAGGTGAAAATAAAAACAAAAATTCTCCAACATTTAGATAATCAACTGAATCCTCGACCAATGTAGTGTATCAATTTACATGCCCGTTGATGGTACTAATAATAAACCCACTATATATATTGGTTTTACTACAACCACACTCTCCTGTAGACTTACCTGTCACCTTTCTGATCAGAGTACAATTAAACAACATTTCTTAAAATAAAAAACATAGCCATGTTGGTAATATCAGGCAGATTTTAGTCAACAATACAATAATTCTCACTCATACACATAGTAAAAAAAAATCAGATATTGGCGGTCATCTACATTAAATCCAAACAAACCACACTTAAATCACGCGTTTAAATCTGGTCATAACACATTGCGTTTAAATATATGGTTCTGTTATCATTTCGAGCTCCCACGCGATGTGACATCATAGAACCGCATTAGAAATTTGTGAACTGTGTTTGCTATTTTTGTTAACTGTTGGCGTTGCTTAGCTGAGTTTTATGTCAACACAAGACAAAATCGTCGCTAATGGTGGATGTTTTTTTGTGTTAACGTCCTTGTAACCTTTCTGAAGATGGCTCATGTGAGCCGAAAGCTCAGAACCAATTAAGTTGGTTATAAGCTTTCGGCTCACATGAGCCATCTTCAGAGAGGTTACAAGAACGTTAACATAAAAACATCCACCATCAGCGACGATTTAATAAATAATTATCCAAATGTTGGAGATTTTTGTCTTTATTTTCACCTGAAATTAAAGCCAAAATACAATGTTTAGAATGGCTCATGATTTAGCATAATAGACATTCATTGTCTCTTATATTTAACTGTATATGTTTAGAAAATTATCTGCTGCCTCGATGCACTATATATATATATATATATATATATATTATGATTGATTATTAGGATTGATTGATTCTTAGGATTGATTATTGAGTGATTATTAGGATTGAGCTCTCTAGAGAAGAAAATTTTAAAAACAATTTCCACTTCTGCGATATATGCGTTACTCTTCAGAATGAATTGAGTTCTTTCGGTCACTGGCGTGTATAAACACTGCTTATATACAACACGTTAAAATTTCCCTCCTCTGATTCCATTCTAGCCTCACTGATGAGCTGTGATACATTGAAACAGACTTATATGTAGATGACTAATATATATATATATATATATATATATATATATATATATTTATCAGCCCTCATATATATATATATATGTATATATATGAGGGATGATAAAAATATCGGGTCTGTTGCAATGGTTACGGCGCTAAAGTACGCAGAGTGAAAATACTTGGCACAGATTGAGCTTGACCACTGTCAGGCACACACACTAAGTTATAACGTTCTCGTTCAATTCTGTTGTATAATAGCATTGGTTGGCAGGAAAGTGTGTAGAGTGTGGTCGTTTCACCACACCACATACTTTCAGTCAGCTACCATGGCCAAGTTAAAAATTTCCCAGTTCCGGAAACAACGATATTCTCCAAATCGCGCCCCTTGCGACGTTTCCTCTTCTCAAAAATCAAATCACACACACACACACACACACACACACACACACACACACATATATATATATATATATATATATATATATATATATATATATCACTCATTCGATAATGAATTGGAGCACTATAGCTATTGGGCGTGTTTATACGCGCTAAAAAGCTTGCCTTCTTCTATTAGACGCTCGTGTCCTAGGGGTAGAATCGCCGACTGACGCAAATTTGGTCGGGTTTCAATCCTGGGTTAGGAAACGACCGGAGTCTAAGCCGTACTGATGAGCTGTAATACAGTGAAACAGATCTGTCTGCGGATGATTATATATATAAACGAAGATTAACGAAACTTGGCTATAAACAACCGATAATTTGAATATTATTTCTGTTCGATAATTTAAGTAGACATTCTGTTTATAATCAACAGTATTATATATTTATATTGACGGTTGTTTATAACCAAGTTTCGTTAAACTTCGTTAATTTCCGTAACATGTTTACATTTGTTGACATTACGATACATTTCAGAGCAGATATGGTTGTTGCGATGAATTCGAAAATTATGTTATAGGATGAATTTGACTTCATTTAGACTGATCGTCATTCGTGCTCAAGAGTTCTAAGACGCACCAGATCATATGGTGGCTTTCCCTATGTGGATAGGAGTCACAGGTTCGAATCCTGCCGGAACAAAAATTATCGCAAATAATCAGAAATAAATATATAGTATTGTTTAATTATAAACAGAATATCTACTTAAATACGAGTATCGATCAAAAATAATGTTCAAACAAATCATTTCATATATATATATATATTATTAAATTACTTTGATCCGAAATGGAAAAGTAGGGAGGTAAATTCCAAGGAACTGATCGTAATTAATATTAAAAATTTTAATATTAAAAAATGATACAGGAGGAGAGCTCAATGTAATTAAAATTACAGAGCCAATATAAATTTTTAAAAATTTTCAAAATTCAAAAATGTTCAATGAACATTTCAACATGAAATCCCTAAGAGAGATTTCACGTCTCCTCATCAACAGTCAGTCTAAATCAAAATGAAAAAAATAAGATTAAAAAGAGAAATAAAAAAAATAAAGAAATAAAAAAATAAATAACGGTTAGGATTTGAGAAATATACGTCACAAATTTTTTTTTTGAAAATCAGTCTATTTTTGGTTTTTACTTGTTGATAGAGTTGTAAGTGAAAGATGGGAAAATTTGGCATGTCTAGCTTAATAAACGAAAAAGGGTTAAGGAAAGGGAGATCGTTAAATTGAGAATTGGGTTAAACAAAACAGAACAGAAGGGGAAGGGGCGGGATTTGTAAACTATCTAGATATCACCCTTAATTTAAATGGTGGATCCTGCCAGCCATTTCTCAAAGAAAATAATTCTCCCACTTATATTAATATTTTATCCAACCACCCCAAAAATATTATAAAACAGATACCCAATATAGTGAATAATAGAATTAACCAATTATCATTCAACATTAAAACTTTCAAGATAAGGCCCTTCAAAAAATCGGATATAAGAACAAATTAGAATATAATAAACCTACAAGACACCCTGAATCATATAAAACTAAAAATAAAAAAAACTGTAGAAAAAGAAAGATAATTTGGTTTAACCCTCCTTATTGTAAATTAACTAATATCAATATTGGTAAATATTTACTCAAATTAGTAGACAAAAATTTTTATAACAGTAATTCTTTACGGAAAATTTTTAATTGCTACACCCTTAAAATCAGCTATTCTTGTACCCCTAATATAGACAACCTCATTAATTCCCATAATAGAAGTATTCTGATGAATTTACGTAATACTGATTCTGGGTCCGGAATTTTGAATGAATGCAGCTGTAGCTCTGTGGACGCCTGTCCGGTGGAGGGCAAATGTAAATCCACCCAGGTGATTTATGAAGCCTGCATTTCTCCATCAAACAACAAAAATAACTACCGAACCTATATTGGTATGTCCGCTGGACCTTTTAAGCAGAGACTTTATAACCACAGGTTTTCTTTTTCGAACCCGGGTCAAAAATACCAGACAGCCCTTACACGGATATTCTGGAAAATGAAAGAGGAAGGGCTGGATCTTGGAATTAGCTGGAAACTAATAGGTTCAGCCCGTATTCCAAGGAATCTTCGTGATAGGTGATGTCTATGTTTGCTAGAAAACATTTTAATATTGAAATATCCTTACCAGCACCTGCTCCTGAATCTTAGAAGGGAATTTATTAGTAAGTACCGCCATAAAGCTAGTTTTATGAACACTTAAATTTTAAAATTCAAATTCCTAATTTTTAGATTTTAGGATAAAAATAAAAATATAAATTTAATGATTTTTGATAAATTAATTTAATTTTAACGTTAAATAGTAGTTTAACCCCTCTACCTTCCTCTCCCAGTCTCCTTTAATTGTCTATCTTTATAAAATATGGATTCTTTTATTAAATCCCTTTTTCCTCTGTTAGTATTTATCTTTTTAGTAAATTTTTCACATCATAAATTTTATAAATTTTCTATAAATAAAGTTTTTAATTTACATCAAAATATTTTTTAAGATTAATTTTTATTTTTTTAATTTCTCTATACCTAAAAATATCTTTAATTAGATTAACTTAATTTTTTTAAAATCATATTTCTATTTTTTTCCCTAATATACTTTTTCAAATAAGTCTCTTTTTTCTAAAACTTTAACCCTTTTAAACATTTAAAGTTAAGTTTGTTTGACACGTATCGAGCGTTTTCTATTTGAAAATTTTCCTTTTCTATTCTTTTTTTCTTTATTTTTTTCTCTATACATTTTTTTATATCCCGCCCCTTCCCTTTCTGTTCTGTTTTGTTTAACCCAATTCTCAATTTAACGACCTCCCTTTCCTTAACCCTTTTTCGTTTATTAAGCTACACATGCCAAATTTTCCCATCTTTCACTTACAACTCTATCAAAAAGTAAAAACCAAAAATAGACTGATTTTCAAAAAAAATTTTGTGACGTATATTTCTCAAATCCTAACCGTTATTTATTTTTTATTTCTTTATTTTTTTATTTCTCTTTTTAATCTTATTTTTTTCATTTTGATTTAGACTGACTGTTGATGAGGAGACGTGAAATCTCTCTTAGGGATTTCATGTTGAAATGTTCATTGAACATTTTTGAATTTTGAAAATTTACTTTAATTTTTAATTTATATATATATATATATTTAAATTTATTTATAAATGGAACTTTGTGTGTGTGTCTGTGTGTGCGTCTGTGTGTGTGTCTGTGTGTTTCCGTTAACTATAGACTCCGAAACGGCTAAACCGATTTTCTTGAAAATTTACACAGTTGTACTATAAGCGTTTGCGAGTGCCTTAGCTAGGTTTTGTGTCGAGGTACCCCAGATAAATATCGATAATCGATAATCGAAAACATCGGGTTATAGAAGGAGTGGTCTGATTTTAATCAAATTTGATACACTCATAGACAAAGACATATGAAACGATATTCATAATTTTCAAGGTTGCAGTTCTTACAATAGTGCAGAAAATCGATAATATATATATAAAACGTCTGCCTTTTATATATATATATATATATATATATATATATATATATATATATATATAAAAGGCAGACGTTTGTGTGTGTGTCTGTTTATCTTCCTGTATGTCTGTATTTTTTTCAGCTCTTTTATTTTAGTTTTTGCTGCAGGTTTGGCTCTAAGTAAGTAGAGTTCTTAGTTCTTAGTCTCAGCCATGATACCATTTACTCAGAGGATTTATTTAGCCTTCAAAATTCAGTTTACGACGAAAAAAACTTATTTGATATCGATACCAGGAAATCAAAATTTCACTTACATCCATTCATTTTTCTTTCAGTCTACGGTTTCGTATTAACTGGAAACAACTATTGCTTTTTAGTCTTTCATGCCAACGTCCAAAGAGTCTGAGCTCTAGGACCATGGATTAGTTTTAAAGCTTTCATTACACCTGAGCAACGCCGGGCTATACTGCTAGTATATATATATATATATATATATATATATATATATGCGATTGGTAAATTGTCGCAATTATTTTATTATTTCAAATATTCTTTAGACTGAGTCTGAGCTCTAGGACCATGGATTAGTTTTAAAGCTTTCATTACACCCGAGCAACGCCGGGCTAAACTGCTAGTATATATATGTATAAAACAAAGCTAAACCGGCTAAACCAAAATCACCAAGACCACTAAACATTTCCTTCACGAACATCTGTAGCATGCGTACCAACTTCTGCAGCGTAGAATCTTTCTTCCACAAAATGTCCCCTAACATCCTCGCACTTTACGAAATTAATCTTAACCATTCAATCCCTTCCCCTGACTTATCGATTTCTGACTACCTCCCCCTTTTAATTTATATAACATCTATCTCATTATCAAAATCAAAACATTATAGGAATAAATTTAATTTCCCATCATATGTTGCTCTTCGTGATGAAATGGGTGTTTAATTTATACGCTGAAATGGCCATCCGATTTAAGAAAATTTGAATTTTTTATATGTAATAAATATTGGCTGTGTAAATAAATAAATTTAATTACATTGAGCCCTCTGACTGGATCAATATTAATATTTAATATTAATAGATTCCTTTGGGATTTACATCTAAGCTGTTTTGTACAGATTTATAATCAATATATATATATATATAACGCTTTGGAGGGGTGATGCCAACGCACGGCAGAGGTTAATCCCAGCATTATGAGTTAAATTTGGTCGACGGATTTTGACCACATTAAAAGTTATTTTTATTGGATAGTCATATTTGAGTAGACGCTCTGGTTTTTATTAAGCAGTGTATTTGTTTATTTTCGTTTGTCATCTCGGCTTTCTGTAGTTCAGTTGTTTTCAGCGTTCAGCTTCTGATGGTCTTTCTCTCTCAGGCCAAAGGCACGCAGTTTCGAATCATGCCGGAGAACTAAACTTTTCTTAATAAAATTTCTCGGACATTCAGCACCGGTTGGTAAAAATAATTATCAGTGTTAATATTTAACATTAATAGGATCCTTTGGGATTTACCACTAAGCTGTTTTTTACAGATTTATAATCAATATTACATAGTTACATAGGGTAAAGTGGTAAGAAAGAGTGGTTAGATATAGGAAATGTCAGAAGAAAGGTGACGAGCAAGTATGTAGATGGGAAGAGTGTTTGAAAGAATGGATGCGAGTTAGTGTGTTAAGCGGTGTCTATTGACCTTACATTTAAACTCCTGAAGATTGTATCTGGCGGGGAAGCAAGTATGTGGTATATATATATATATATATATATATATATATATATAATACTGTCCATATTCATGGTCTGGGGGTTTATGTGAATGAATAAGCGGTGTCTATTGACCTTACATTTAAACTCCTGAAGATTGTAGCTGGCGGGGAAGCAAGTATGTGGTATATATATATATATATAATACTGTCTATATTCATGGTCTGGGGGTTTACGTGAATGAATACGTCCCTCTAGCTAGGGTGACTTCTCTCGAATCTCTTGACCACTCATACATTTGTGTCCGTCTTTCTCTTCTAACATCTGTTAGCTATCTTTTCTTTCTGTACCGTCCCCATTTCTCTCCCGACTGCTTCCTGCTACACACTATCTCTGGCAATATAGATAAGACTTCTTCCTGTCACCCTTTTGCTAACATATCTGTATTTCGTGATTTTGATACCCACCATGCCAAATGGCTGGAAAAAATCTCTCACCGATCTTGTTGTCATTCGTGCCATGAAATTTGCAATTGCTGAACCTCTGCCGTAAGTGGTGGATTTTTCCATGCTCTAATCTAGTATCCCTACAAGACAAGCTTTTTTGCTATATCTATGCTTCACCTCTGTCCCTGACTCCTGCTGGGCTTTGCAGATTTGCCCTCTTGGAAACCCTGATCATATCATGTTGTTGTTTCTATTAATATTTCTTTTCAACTCTCTCTTCTCTCAGGAACCTCCTACTAACAGAATTTCTTACTGCTACCAAAAAGAAGATTGGGATTCGTTGCGCGATTTCCGATGTGACATCCTTTGGGGAAAAGGAGTTACGCGTTCTCGTTGAGGACTGCGCTTCTGAGGTCTCCTCGTCCTGGGTGTTAGATGGCATCGATGCTTTCATCCCAGCCAGGAAGTTCCAACCTAAACCTCATTCGTTCCCCAGGTTTTTCGCCTGACTGTCCTACCGCTTGCTCACATGAATAATTTCTTCCGGCTATATCGAAGCTACGTGTCTGACCACAATAGACGCCTATTTGCCTCTACTCGTAATGAGTGTCAGAGGATTTTAAATGACGCTAAGCTGTTGTTTGCTGAGAGAATGAAGAAATGTATAGCAGCCTAGCAAGTTCGGCTTCAAAGACTACTGGTGGCTCTGCAAATATGTGCTGAACAACAGCAAATCCTCCAATCCCCCACTTTAATCAATAAATGTGAGGCCCTCACAGCCACTGCGGAAAAGGCGGAGTGCTTTGCTCGCATATTTTGCTTCTACTGTACATTCTAGGTTCAACTGAGGGATGTTTACATAAGCCCTTCTCTGGTTTGATAATTTCAAAGCATGACCCCTATAAGACTAGCGGAGGCGACGCAATCCTGGTCAATGTTTTGAAGAAATGTGCCCTTGAACTCTGTCCTCTCTAAACTATATAATTACTGCTTTTCTGCTTCCGGATTTACTACCTGTTAGAAGTCTTCCTCTGTGGTTCCTGTATTTAAGAACTCAGGAGACCCCTCAGACCCCTCTAATTTTCGCCCTATCAGCCTTCTACCAATTCTCCTCAAAATGTTCTAGGCTATCATCAATGCTGAAATAGAGTTCAATATCTCACCGCCCATCAACTAATCTCGTACAGACAATATGACTTCCGCTTTGCCAGGTCTACTGCTGATTTGCTAATGACCATCACCGAGTACATATACCATTTCCTCAATGACAACAGCGAAGCTCGAGCTGTTGCCCTGGATATTTCCAAAGAATTTAATAGGGTCTGGCACACCGGCTTTCAGCGCAAGCTATGGTATCACTGGACGCTTTCTTGGTTTGATCCAACCATTCTTATCAAACCGCTTAATGAATGTTGTCTTGAACGGGCACGCCTACAGGGCTCCATCCCAGGTTCGACGCGCTTTCTGATCTTCATCAACGATCTCCCTGATGTGATCAAATCCCAAGTAGGTATTTACGCTAACGACACCACCATTGATCTGCCTCGGCCAGGAATCTGCTAAGGCGGACAGAGATCACCTCGCTGTTGATCTGGAGAAAGACCTCCCATCTGTGGTGGACTGTGGTAAGAAATTGCTTGTAAACTTTTATACTTCCAAAACCAAGCTGCTATCTGTCAATCACCATAAACAGTTCCACCTGCACCTCCATTAACATGGATCTAGCTAGTCTTCTTGAAAGTAATACACTTGTAAGAATTATTTTTTCGATATTTTAATTGAAAGAAAAAATTTTTTAAAATATTTTATTGAAAAATATTTGCACAGTTGAATTTTGAATTAATTATAAGTTTTTGTCGCTATTGTTTAAGCGATTTTTTGTATTTAAAATTATATGAACGCTTAATCCTGACGGTTTCAGGATTTATTACAAAAGCTCCATATTTGGAATACGGGCGTTTTTTTTTTGTTTTTTTTTTTTTTGGACTCAAGATCAAATTTGAAATATGTCCTTGGAATTGAAAGAACGCTTCCGCGGACTTATGTACTAATACAAAATTTGTCGCATTGCAGGAAAATTATCGTCTGCGAATTTTTTGTACACGCCATCTTGACAAAATATTTTCAGATGGTTCCAGCGCGTTCAATGCTTCGGAAGTGTTTAAGCTTCTCCGATTTCTTTTTGGATTTGTCGAAAGAAATCGCAATTTATCTGGGATGTGAAAAAATATATTTTTGCAAACTAATATATTGTTTCATACTTTAAAAATAGAGGTAGAATTATATTGTAAATCGCATTAGTCGTATTTACTAATACCCTCTCTCTATATATATTAACTATGTTAATATGTAATTCATTTCAAGTTAATATTATAGTTTTCATAACTTGAATGTTAATGGCTCTTTTGACTTTTTGCCTACAATATAAAAGTCGCTTATATATTTAAAATAGTTGGGATAATCTTTAGTATTTAACCTTTTGTTTACATTATACGTATGTGATTTACGTATATTATCTATGCAAAAACATCGATATAGTTTTTTTCTATATGTAAAATTTTTAACATATATTATAGTTCAAAATTGAATATTGTTATTTGAGCTTTTATTAATACTGTCGATGTGTAAAAGGCAATGCAATTTGGTTTCCGTATCGTGAATTTTACTGAAAATATAACAACTTTCGTTTGTTTACGATGCAAGGGAAATAACTTATAACTTTCTGTAAGCTTTCCTTAAAAAAACTACTTGTGAAATTTATCTTTTATTAATATTTTATAAAAGTCTGTTACTCAGTTTATCTATAATGGCTTGAAGGAATTTTTAAGCAGACTTAATTGTATTGTATGCTTGACTGTTCTTTTTAAACATTGAATAAATATTGTTTTGGGATTTGACTCACGGAATTGTAATTCTTATTTTATAGATACCAGTAACAGTAAAACCTAAACCTCCTAAGAAATTTTATTATAATATTTTTTTATTATTCTGCTTATATAAATTTCTTTTATTATTAATAAAAAGAAATTTATATTATTTTTTTCTCATACACTCTACCTCCTCGGCCTCACTCTCTCAGCCGACCTCAAGTGGAACGACTACATTGGATCAATAGCTAAATCTACCTCTAGGAAGGTTGGATCACTGTATCGGGCCAGGAATTTTTCTCTCGCCTGAGTCCATCTTGCACATATACAAATCGACCATCTGCCCAGGCATTGAATACTGTTGTCACATCTAATCGGGCGTCCCTGCTATTCACCTAGGGGTTCTCGGCAGCCACCAGAAGAGAATCTGTAATGTAATCGATTTTGTCTCCTGCCACTTTCTCACCGACGGCATGTGGCTTCCCTCGTTCTCTTCTACAAATATTTTCATGGCTTCTTCTCCGACGAGCCTAGCTCCCTGGTGCTTCCTCTTCAAGAATCTACTCGAGCAATCAGACTGGGATTAAGGTCTCATACTTTTACTGTCAAAACAATCGACGCAGCCTCCACTTGTACTCTGCTTCTTTTCTCGCACTTCCCGCCTGTGGAACTCCCTTCCGTATAGTTGTTTCCCTGATAGTTACAATCTCAAAAAGCTTAAATCCAACATCAATCGCCATATTTTACCCTCTCGACTTCTCTTGACGTTTCCCTAACACCCCCTGAATCTTGTTCTTCTCCCATTTTCACTCTACTCTCACGCAACTTTCTTCACATCAGCATTCGTATCCTTCTCTTGCTCATTGTCTAACACCCCCTGTAACAGGTTCCTCTTTGGTTCCTCTTTGGTTTCTCTCTCCTCCTATGTAACCCTTCACACTTCTATGTAGCTCCCTGTGCTTGGGGTGAAATGATTATATATATATATATATATATATATATATATATATATATATAATCTAGGGGTAGAATCGCCGAGTGACGCCGATTCGGTCGGGTTTCGATCCCGGGTTAGGAAGCGAACGGAGTCTAAGCCGTACTGATGAGCTGTGATACAGCGAAACAGATCTGTCTGCGGATGACTATAGTATTTACGCTCTCACACCCTGATTGAGCACTCTGGAAGAGTGAGAGGCTTTGTAAACAGTAGCTAATCCGGCATTTACGCATTGCTCATTCGATAATGAATTGGAGCACACTAGCTATTGGGCGTGTTTATACGCGCTAAAAAGCCTGCCTTCATCTACCGGACGCTCGTGACTGACGCCGATTCGGTCGGGTTTCGAACTGCGGATGACGATAGTATATATATATATATATATATATATATATATATATATATATATATATATGCGAAGGCATAAAAAATTATCTTGAATGTTTCATAAGCATAAGTACAGAGTGAAACTACTTACAGACAGGCCTTGAACTTGAATACACACACACACACACACACACACACACACAAACATATATATATATATATATATATTACGCAACACCCTATCTCTCTCTCTCTCTCTCTATATATATATATATATATATATATATATATATATAGTGATGATCATCCACGTATACTGTCTTAATATGTATAGGAAAGAATATTAATAAAAGGTTTTGAATTTAAAAATGTACTTTTTTTTAACAGTATTTGTTTATTTTTATTATATTTTATATTTCAGACCGTCCTCGGTCCTTCATCAGAAACATATATATATATATATATATATATATATATATATATATATATATATATATATCCAAATGAATAAGGAGCGAAGAAGATATTTGCAACGTTCAAAACATTAATTTAAAATAGTGATCAATATAAAAATAAAGCAGTGAATATTTATTATTAATCATACTTTAGAACATGTACAAACTACTACAAAATTGTACATTTTGTTTCGACATTGAAAGAACAATGTCTCATCAGGTAGTTAATAATAATGGTTACCATCATTGTAACTGCAGATTTACTTCTTTCTAATCCTTTTTACAAATTATTTCTATTGCAAATAGAAATAAACTTATAAATTTCTTAAAGCGCACACAAACTTTATGAACGACCTATATATATATATATATATATATATATATATATATATGAAATATAAATATGAGATGCATTTTTTTCAGTGTTGTCTCTCTCCGTTTAAACCTTAGAAACTTTAGAATAATTTGAAACCCAGCGTTCACTAAAAAACAAAAAAATAAATAATAAAAAAATGGATATCATCAACATAATAGTGTATATAGTACTTTTCTGTAACACCCAGTTCTTGAAAAGGAATGAGACGGCTTACATTATTTGAACAAAATCAGAACAATACATGAATTTCGGACAAATATTGTTCCCAACGTATAGAATTTTATTGTCGGTTGAATTTAACATAACATGTTTCTCAGAATTCTTGCTGCCTAAATACAATATATATATATATATATATATGTGTGTGTGTGTGTGTGTGTGTGTGTGTGTGTGTGTGTGTGTGTGTTCAGAAATTATAATATGAATATGTTTTAATATCACTATAAAAGTAGCTGTTTTGTTTCGACACTTCTTGTGTCTTATCAAGTGATGTGATTTATTTAAGTCGAAGGGTTTTAAAAGGCTAAAAACGAGCAAAACCTCTTTAATCAGGGAGGCATTGTTGTATGAATAGTGTGGACCAATCAGATTTAATTAGGGAGGCATTGTTGTATAGACAGTGTGGACCAATCAGAATGAAGTAACTTCTAATTTAGAGAATATGTGAGCAGACTCAAAAATAATTTTTCTAGGCACTACTGAGCATCAGGAAGAGACAGCTAAAGTTCCTGGGACATGCAATGAGGAAGGAGAGCTTGGAGAACCTGATACTAACAGGCCAGATAGAGGGAAAAAGAGACAGGGGAAAGCAGCGGGTAATATATTTGAAGGACCTGATCAGGTGGATGACGGAACGAGGTTTTCATGGTGTAACAGGAGAAAGCGTGCTAAGAGCCATCAGGTATAGGAAGACGTGGAAAGCCATGATCGCCTACGTCCTGAAAGGATAGGGCACATGAAAGAAGAAGAATATTAATATTTGATTAAATTGATATCAGCATTATTAATTGACTAATAGATTCACTTTATTTTTATTGCGAATTTTAAAAAATTCTAAGTTTAACAAATTATTAAATCTGTTTTCTTCATCTTTGTTGTCATATTTACGACGTTTCGGCTGTTTTACGCTCCGACCTTCTTCATGTCATTGGAATTTCAAACCGAAGTTTTATTTCGATCACTGGGATAGATTGTTCTCGTTGGATGAATCATGTCACTTCCAGATGCCTTAGTTATCTATCTTTAAGTTTGTTTACCAGTGCTGTAGCCAGGTATTAAACCCACAACTCTTTGAGCCAAGTCACTTGAGCTAACCAACACATTTATCCACCGGGCCATGTGTCCTTGAGGGAATCGAAATAAAGCGTTCGGTTCGAAATTACAATCACCTGAAGAAGGTCGGAGCGTTTAACGGTCGAAACGTCGTGAATATGGAAATAAAAATGAGTACAAAAGTTCGAACAATGTAAATGATATATAGACACACGTATATATATATATATATATGTGTGTGTGTGTGTGTGTGTGTGTGTGTGTGTGTGTATTGTATCGAGGCAGCAAATAATTTTCGAAACATATACTGTTAAATATAAGAGACAATGAATGTCTATTATGTTTAATCATGAGCCGTTCTAAACGTCGTATTTTGGCTTTAATTTCAGTTGAAAATAAAGACAAAAATTCTCCAACATTTGGATAATTTTTTATTAATTTGGTTCTAAGCTTTTGGCTCGCATGAGCCATCTTCAGAAAGGTTATAAGGACGGTAACACAATAACATCCACCATCACCGACGATTTTATTTTGTGTTGACATAAAACTCCGCTAGGCAACGGCAATAGTTACCAAAAATAACAAACGCAGTTCGCAAATTTGCAATGCGGTTCTATGACGTCACACCGCGTGATAGCGCGAAATGACAACAGAACCATGTATTCAAATGCAATGTAATGTGTTATGTCTGGATTTAAAGGTGATTTTATTAAGTGTGGATTGTAAAAAGAACCTTCAGATATTGGAGGCCATGTACATTAAATCCAAACAACGCACACTTAATAAAATCACTTTTAAATTTGGCCATAACACATTTGCGTTTCTACCTCTGAGCTACGGGCGCTCGGTAGAAGGAGGAAGACTTTTTAGCGTGTATATTATCATTATACACGGCCAATAGCTGAGAGTGTTCGAATTCATTGCTGAATGAACGATGCGTAGATGCCAGAGTAGCTACTGTTTTTCAAAGTCTATTATTCTTCCAGGGTGCACAATCAGGGTGTGAGAGCGTAAATAGTCATCCGCAGACAGATATGTTTCGTCTATTCTGTTTAAGGTTATATATATACTGTGTTGAGGCAGCAAATAAAGTTCTAAACATATACTGTTAAATATAAGAGACAATGAATGTCTATTATGTTTAATCATAGGCTTAGAACCAAATTAATAAAAAATCATCCAAATGTTGGAGAATTTTTGTCTTTATTTTCAACTGAAATTAACGCCAAAATACAACGTTTAGAACGGGTCATGATTAAACATAATAGACATTAATTGTCTCTTATATTTAACAGTATATGTTTAGAATATATATATATATATATATATATATATATATATAATCAAGAAAAGATTAAATGAAAAATGTGTATTGGTATTGTGATCGTTTATCTTTCGAAAGTAAAGCTTATTAGACTATATAAAAAATAAAATCGAAAGTTGTCTAGGACTACTATCATTGTCCTCTATTCATACGAAATATAATATTAGCTATGGGTTTATAAAAACATCCAACATTTGTTCTTGATTATATAAAAATCAAATACTACTATATATATATATATATATATATATATATATATATATATATATCATAGTATTTGATCTTTTTCGCTACATAAGTGCTGTCGTATTTCGGTGCTATTTCCAGAGCTCAAGCGGCTCTACGACCTCATCAGGCTATACTGCCTGACGACTTCCTAGAAATAGCACCGGAACAGGACAGTTCTTGTGTCACAAAAATGTTTTATTATAAAATCCGATAATCAAATATTGCTTCACACACACGCGCACACGCACACACGTATGTATATGTATATGTATGCATGTATGTATAAGTTTGCGAGTGTGTGTTTGTGTTTGTCTGTGTGTGTGTGTTACTTTTTCAAAATTCAAATTATAAACAGTTTTAGTCCTCTGTAGAAGGCTTCTGGTCCAGGGGATTCCAGCACTGCGTCAGCACCTTCCCATTTCTACTAAGAGAGCTTGGATTTGACGCCAGCATGACAACGGTTGCGGCGACTGGCTAATTTTTATCTTAGGCCCCTAAGAATAGACACGCATATGGGCAAAAAAAAAATTCTCTTGTGTCATATCCTGCCTTAGCGGGGAGGTCAGGTAAATTATTGTTATCATGAGAGTTTGCGGGGTGGATAGTTTTCTGTGCGGGTGCTTAAACGTAAGAATTGGGCGTGGCTAAAGAACAAGCAAGAACTTAATTCTCACGTCATCATCATCATCGTCATCATCAACAACAAAATTAACAATAACAAAACAACCGGATTTCTTGTTTTTCATCGTTTTCTTCTTCTTCATCTTCTGCCAAGTACAACAATAATTTAAACAGGAAAACAAACTGGAACAACAACAACAACAACATCAACAACAACAAATTAAAAAAAAAAACATTATCGTATTTCCCACCATATAACGCGCACCGGCGTATAATACGCACTTAAAAAAATATGGCAAGAAATATTAATAAAAAAATTGTATTCAACTGGTATTTCATACTCTATTTCAAGATTAAAACTCAGTATAATATGCTTAGTTTCAGGCGGAGGGGGTCTCTAGATTCTGGCGGAACCTCCTCCTCGGAGTTAATCCCTGGTGGTTGAGGCACCCTCAAAGGGGGAAACTGATGGAGATTAAGAAATTATGTCGATATTTTCTCATGCGCGGGGCAGGGGGATTCAACTTTAAACACAGCCCTTTGCTGTATTCTATTCTAGTGAGCATGCGAGCAGATAATACCTATTATATATATATGAAGACAGACATGTTATTCCATGATTAAGCGGAGGTATTGGCCTATTTCAAGCGAACCATCATTAGCTTCCGACTTTATTGTATAGAAGATTTTACACGATTCGTGTAAAATCTTCTGTACAATAAAGACGGAAGCTAATGATGGTTCGCCTGAAATAGGCCCACACTTCCGCTTAAACATGGAAGAACCTGTCTCTCTTCATTTTTATATATATTTGCTCTATATGTATTTATATACATATATATTTAGAGCTCTCCTAGAAAGTTATCCTACCACTTTATGTACAGGATACTCCATTGGATTCTTCTATATCTACACTGCATATATATATATATATATATATATATATATATATATATATATATATATATGTATTCTTTTTTGCGAAAACGATCGACCAGTGTATTTTTGGAAGATAAAGCTTTGATGACAAGAAGTTTTTGTAATTTTTACGTTCATTATCAAGAGATAAAACGTTAATCGTAACAAATAAAGTTAAATGCTCATTCATCTGTACCCCGCTCCGATGGGTTTCGTGTAAATGATATCCAGTCGTCAGGGGATTTGATAGTAAAACAATTGATTTACAGAAATGATGAATTTTAAATTTCTGCACATAAATTCACTTTTACTAACTGACGTGTGGATAGTACCTCTGCACAATTTAGAGAGAGAGAGTACAAATAAGTGGGTATTTATTTTTATTTACTTTTATTTTTTTAATTTTTTTTATTATTATCATAGTTTTTATGATCGAGCTATGTTTTCTAACCGACAATGGCATGTTTCTTTTGATTATATTTAATCAGCGATAAGCACATTTCTATAATCCTGGATTCAACAGAAAACTTAGTTAAGTGCCATACGTGATACACGCTTAGGTGATCATGTCTCGAAAGAGACATGACTGACTAGGCAGAAGATTTTCTAACATTCAGTCAGTTCAGAGCCATACGTGATACACACTTTTGGTGATCATGTCTCGAAAGAGATATGACTGACTGGGCAGAAGATTATCCCGCATTAGGTTGCCATTGCTTACTGCGGTAGACTGGTTGCCAGCCAAGGCTATAGAACCCAATCTGTCCTGTTATTTAATCCATAACTGGAGGGAAGAGACGGATTTAATACCTTTCCCAGTGGTATTTGTGCGTAAGTGAATGCAGCGAATTCAACTGGAATTCGAACTTGGCACCCCGATTTGTCGTTCCGAGTCGATATCCACTGCACCACAACGCACATCCATTTCTCGCATTAAGTTGCCAATTCTTTCTGTTGTAGACTGGTTGCCAACCAAGGATATAGAACCCAATCTTTAACCCATAGCTGAAGGGAGAAGCAGCAGATTAATACCTTTCTCAAGGGTGTTTGCGCGTAAGTGAATGCAACGAATTCAACTGGAATTCGAACTCGGCTCTCCAATTTCTCGTTCCGAGCCGATATCCACTGCATAAAAACGCACAGCCCCTAAGATTATTGCGTCGAAAGGGAGTATATAGATGGAAACTAACAGGAGTCTCTATTTCAATACCTACCCAAACTCACCTAAGACGCCAGGAGTGTTTTCAAAAGTTAATTTTAAAATCGCTCTTGGTGGAGTTACACGCTTTCGTTCTCCTAACACAAACTTCACAACTATAACCATGTCCATGGTGGCAAACCATTTATATTCCTTTTCCGTTCCTTTGATAAAGGGCAACATCCACTCGGAGAGTTTCTTGCTACGAACTCCTACTTTGTGGAACAGGCTCACAGTAGGATGCTTTCTGGATCACTACAATCTTGGTCTCCTCAAGTCCAGGGTCAACCAATATAGTGATTTACTAAACGTAGCTTAGTCGAACACACTACTCAGTCGTAATTGATCTAGAGAGACAAGTTTGTTAAGCCCTCAGGGTCAACCGATCCTACACGTCTTCATAATATGCGTTTCTTAATTCACTCTTCCTGAGAACAATTTTACTCAGTCGCCCCTATCTTCAGGTGCACATAGGTCTTGAATTTAGTAAACTATAAGTAGATTAAAAACACGTGCGCATTATATAGAAGGAAAAACGGTAATTAATTTAATATTTTTCTCTAAAGAAAAGAAAATATGTTTTGCTTTCCAATTTTGAAAACTGTGAAATGAAAGTGAACATATTTTTCTTTTCAAAAATGAAGAAAAATTGTATGTATGTATACATATATATGAATATATATATATATATATATATATATATTGCTAAATAAAAAAGTTATACCCAGAAAAATAATATAAATGTTAAAAATAATAATATGCATTATCGGACACATTTAACAAGTTTTTGTTTCGAAATTATTAATTAAATCCCGAAAATTTAATCAATTATTTCATAATAGTATTTTTTCTTTTCTTTTTTCTGATTATTTTTCAAAACTTTTTCAGTCATTTTTTTAATTGCCTTTTTTACTATTTTCCGGTTCACGATCGTTCGTCCTGTTTCTGTGGTTTCAAGCACAGAGACGAGAGACTTTTATTCTTGAAGGTGTAGGCAGGTTTCCGACTGCGGGTCAACCGGCCGGTAGCTGCGCCTCCACCCCCGGCTCCCGCAACGCCACCCACCCCCATGTCCGTGGCTGGTTGCTTGTTCGACGGGATGAGCCTCTGCTTTAGACTGGTCCATAAGTTAGTGTCGGCGTGGTAGTTGCTCAGCAAAACTGTCCGTGGCTTGTGCTGATCCAGCACAAGGGCCGTCCCGTTGGCGCCGTCTCTTGTGGGTGGGGGAGGAGACGGCGGTGGGAGCGGCAGCATCGGCGACGGGCCCGTTGCACCGCTGCCGTCCCCATCAACGCCCCTTCCTCCCCCGTTCACGCCCCCCGTCGCTCCGCCGGACCCTCCATTTCCTCTGCCGCCTACTACGTCTTCTTGGATCTGGGGGACCTCGTTAGATGATAACCCATTTAGTTCAATCCCACGGACGACCGTACTAGCGTTGCTGAATCGTCTGTCGAAGGACAGGCTCATGCTCCGGGCGAGTCGTCGCACGTTCTCTTTGCCCATAAAGCAAAAACAAAAACTCCGCCAGAATTCATTGCGAAAACGTTGTCCGAAGAAATAATAAGGAACAATATTGGTTGCCGAATTAAGTATTACTAAGAAATTGCTTATCTCGTTGAGGAGGTGGTAACACCAGTTAGAGAGGAAATTTGGACTTGACGCCCATATCATACGCGATATTAACGCCGGCATTTGGCAAATGAAGAAGACAATGATAACTCCAATTAGCATGATGGTCGTGTCGTTTCGCCGTTTTTCCTTTGCGTTTATCGACTTGCCTTTTCGCCGAGATTGGTGAACAGCGTGGATAAGAAAAGCGTTTAAGACAGCCATCGTAAAAAACGGAATCATACAAACAAAAATCGAGTAGAGCCACGAGTGGACAATCTCACGAAAATACTGGTTCTGTCCGTATTGAGTCAGAGTGTTCACCAATCGGGTCATGTTATTCGGCAAGACGATCTCCACGACCTTGTATTCCAAATAGCGTGGTATATTAAACGCAATGCCGGCTAAATAGAGGGCTAGGACCACCCGTCGCGCACGGGGTATGTCGCACATTCGTTCTGCCTTAAACGGATGGCATATCATAATGTAACGGTCAACTGTAAATGCCATCGTCAGCCAGATGGAGGTAACTTGGAAGGTTATTGCAGCGGGATGGACAATTAGGAACATCTCGAGGTAATAGTCGTCGGTCCAGGAGAGAGATCCAAGCTCAGGAAATTTTGTGTCTTTCAGTATGAGAAGCATTGTGGTGAAAAGAACAAGCAGGTCGCAGATGGCGAGGCCTGACAGGTAAGTATAGGTGGAGGACTTCATAGTTTTACGTGTGAGGACAATAAACGACAGAATGTTTCCTATGATCCCGAGACAACAGACTGTCATGCCGGCTACGCCTGTCAAGTAAAAATTGATTAATTTTAACTCATATCCTAGATTATTTAAGTCGGTGATGCTGAAGTTGTAGGTGAAGTTGACGTCAATTAAACTGTCATTCCATGTTATGTCGTAATTCCTTTGGTCCATGGTTGCTTTCTCTCACCTTCATTCAGTGACCATAAATGGAATAGAGACAGGGAGTGAGAGACAGAAGACAGCTAAGGAAAGGGAGAAAAGAGAGAAAGGGGATGGGGAGGGTGAATAGGACCGAATAAATAGTAACAGACTTAGAGAAGACGGATATATCTCTAAAAAATTGTTAGAAAAAAAAGAGTAAGTCGTGCCCACAGCGAAATAGATATATATATATATATATATATATA
>JBBBDQ010001903.1:425000-447500 GCA_037127315.1 Ascarosepion bandense | reverse complement strand
TGCCATCTCTCTCAGCAACCGTCTGCAAGAGAAAAAAAAATAACAATATTAGCGATTTAGACATATCATTTTTTTGGTTCTGGTACAAATTGGTTATCAGCAAAGAGAGTAACCCAAAATGCCAAATTTTTAATACCGGGGAAGTGTTATAACAGACGAGGGAGAGCGGGACACTGAGTAAATGAAGAAGGTCAAAGCGTACAACGGTCGAAACGTGGTAAACATGGCAATGAAGATGAGGACAACTCAGCATTTTATTGATAACGACATACGGCGGAATGTCTCCTCCATTCGGTGGTTTATCGTTAAAGATCGGTAACTTCTGATTTAAAAAAATGTATGAATGCCTTCTTCTTTTTCTTTTCTTCTTCTTCTTCTTCTTCTTCTTCTTCTTCTTCTTCTTCTTCTTCTTCTTCATGTGCCGTGTCCCTTCAGGATGTAGGCGATCATGGACTTCCACTTGGCTCTGTCTCTTGTCGTTCTCAGTAATTTTTTCTCTTTGTATCTTTTCCAAACTCCGCTTCGTCAAACATTTGCTCAGACCTAACAAGTACGTCTCGCGCTGCTTTCACCCTGTCTCTCCTTCCATTTATCCGACCTTTGAGTATCATGTTTTCCAGGCCTTCCTTCCTCATTACGTGTCCTAAGAACATCATTTGTCTCTTCCTGATATTTATTGTCAGTTTTCTTCTCGTTTGCATCCTTTCCAACACATCACGTGTGCTCTGTCCATGGTATCCTCAGTATCCTTCTGTATAACCACATTTCTGCTGCCTCAAGCCTCTCCTTCATACTTGATGAGATCGTCCAACGTTCACTCCCATACAGAAAGACAGGCATCACATAGCAATCCAGCACTTTTATCTTTGTTTCTAATGAGATTTTCCTGTCTTTCAGTACTCTGGTTAGCTTCTGAAATGCATCTTTGGCCATGCCAATGCGTCTTTGGATCTCCGTGTCGCATTTTCCATCCTCTGTCAAAAAACTTCCCAGGTATTTGAATTTTTTTTACTTGTTTTATTTTAGATTCTACAACTTGCAGTTGGAATATTAGTCTTTTCATTTTGCTGATGACCATGTTGCATATAAAGGTTTTGACATCAGGATATTTAAGGCTGGAAGACGTGTGATAAAAAGAAGAATCGAAAAGTGAGAATTATAAGCTCGGGATTCTAATAGCTTTATCATTCTTGTATCCCCATACTTCTACAGAAGGATGCTGCGGATATCATGGATCAAGGATGACACCAATGATGAGGTTTTGGAATGGATGGAAAATAAAAGAAAATTAATACTGAGCATCAGGAAGAGACAACTGAAGTTCCTGGGACATGCAATGAGGAAGGAGGGCTTGGAGAACTTGATACTATCAGGCCACACAGAGGGAAAAAGAGACAGGCGAAAACATGGATAACATATTTGAAGGATCTGAGCAGGTGGATGACAGAATGGGTGTTGCGTGGTGTAACAGGAGAAAGTGTGCTAAGAGCCACCAGGGATAGGGAGACGTTGAAAGCCATGATCGCCTACGTCCTGAAGGGACAGGGCATATAGAAGAAGAAGATATATGCCAACTGTTTATAAGAAATTATAATGTGGATATAAAGTAGGGGATCACATCTATATTATAATCTATATATAAACTGATCCCTCATTTTGTGACCATGCTAGTTTCTATCCATTTATATTCTAGATTCATGGGCTTGAGCTAGTGGATGGCAGAGTGGGTTTTGGGTGGTGTAACAGGAGAAGGCGTGCTAGGAGCCACCAGAGATAGGGAGACGTGGAAGGCCATGATCGCCTATGTCCTGAAAGAACAAGGCACATAGAAGAAGAAAACCTAAGAATAAACTTAAAATTAATATCGGAGTTAGCGCAAATTATTAGTTTTGGAAACAAACAGTAAACATTATGGAATATTATTTTTCCCTGTCAATATGAAATAGGAGAATAACAACAACATTTATTTGGCATTAGAACAACATTTCCCAAACTGTTTTATCCTCGAGTAGACCTTGAAAAAACAAATTTCGTATCTCAAGGAATCCCTGCGCAAAAACCAAATTATATGCCATAGTTTTCTCATTTTATTTTCATCACAGTTGACGTTGTAGACATCAAAGTATATATTTTTGAATAACTAGTTTAAACAAAAACCAATGCTTCTTTGTCAGTTTTTTTCGATAATGCTAAATAAAATTCATACTGTTTGTTTATAATACTTCATCAGGGATTTTACATTCACACATAACATTCTAAACTCAAACGTAAAAAAATACTCATAAGAAAAAATATTATATATATATATATATATATATATATAGTGATGAGCTGTGATTCAGCGAAACAGATCTGTCGGCGGATAACTACGCTCTTACACCCTGATTGAGCACCCTGGAAGAATGGTAGACTTTGAAAAACAATAGCTACTCTAGCATCTACGCATCGTTCATTCAGCAATGAATTAGAACACTCTCAGCTATTGGGCGTGTATAATGATAATATACGCGCTAAAAAGTCTGCCTTCTTCTAACGAGCGTTTTTAGCTCAGAGGTAGAATCGCCTACTGACGCCAATTCGGTCGGGTTTCATTCAATCCTGGGTTAAAAAGCAATCGGAGTCTAACCGTACTAATGAGCAGTGATACGGCGAAATAGATCTGTCTGCGATGACTATATATATATATATATATATATATATACACTACCGGCCATAAGTATTAGGCAATCCTAGTTTAATAAAAAAAAATGGTGTATTTCGTACTAATTTTAGTATTTATTGCCAAGTGGATAATTCTAAATGAAAATAGAATGGTTCTTTTGTTATTATTACTTTGCAAAATTTTACAAGGTAAGGAAGCAAAGATGAACTCGTCCAAATCACCCTAAATTTTCTTCATTGAAACTGTAATATAGGTAATTATTAAATATTTATAAATTTATTTGATGCACATGTTATTGTGCAGTATTAACAAAAGAACCATTCTATTTTCATTTACAATTATTCACTTAGCAATAAATACTAAAAAATAGTATGAAATACATAATTTCTTTAAAAAACCTGGGGTGGCCTAAAAATTATGGTTGGTAGGGTATACTGAAAGAATTCCCGTGTGGTGCAGTGGGTATCGTCTCGGAATGAGTTCGAATCCCAGTTGACTTCGTTGCATTCACTTACAATCATTTCTCCCTCCAGCTATGGGTCAAATAGCAGAACAAATTGGATTCTATAGCCAAGGTTGGCAACTGGTCTACAGCAGAGAGTAATGGCAACCTACTGCGGTAAAAACCTCTACCTAGTCAAATCTTTCGAGAGGTGATCGCCAAAGCGTGTATCACGTATGGCAATTACTGATATACTGAAAAGATTGCATTGTCAACCAAGGCTATAGAACCCAACCCCCCTGCTATTTAAACCATAGCTGGGGAAAAAAGAAACGGATTAATACCTTTCACAAGGGTATTTGCGCGGAAGTGAATTCCACTGGGATTCGACTCGGCTCTATGATTTCTCGTTTCGAGCGGATATACCCCACACCCCAACGCACATGGGACATTAGACGACTGATAAAGCCTTCAGATGTCTATTAAAAGTTCAAAATTCAGAATTATATTATCTAAACTTATTTATAAATGGAACTTTGTCTGTGTGTGTGTACGTGTGTGCATATCTGTATGTATGTGTGTGTACGTTACCTATAGATTCCGTAACGGCGGAACCGATTTTCTTGAAAGTTTACACAGTTGTACTATAAGCGTCTGCGAGTGTTCTTAGTTAGGTTTTGTGTCGAGGTACCCCTGATAAATATCAAAAATCGATAATCGTAAAAATCGGGTTATAGAAGGAGTTGTCCGATTTTAATCAATTTTGATACACTCATAAGAAACGATATTCAGATGTTTCAAGGTTGCAGTTCTTACAATAGTGCAGAAAATCGATAATATATTTATATATAAAAGACAAGATCTGTGTGTGTGTATGTTTATCTGCCTGTATGTCTGTATTTTTTCTGCCCTTTTATTTTAGTTTTTGCTTCGGGTTTGGCTCTAAGTAGGTATAATTGTAGTTCTTAGTCTCAGCCATGATACCATTTACTCAGAGGACTTATTTAGTCTTCAAAATTCAGTTTACGACGAAAAAACTTATTTGATATCGATACCAGGAAATCAAAATTTAACTTACATCCATTCATTTTTCTTTCAGTCTACGGTTTCGCTTTAACTGGAAACAACTATTGCTTTTTAGTCTTTCGTGCCAAAGTCCAAAGAGTCTGATCTCCAGGACCATGGATTAGTTTTAAAGCTTTCATTACACCCGAGCAACGCCGGACTATACTGCTAGTTAATTATATATTTTCCTTTGTATGTAAAGACGGTAAGAGAAGTTTTATTGTTTCACAGTTTTTTTATGGTCTACGCATTGCGTGAAAATTTGGAGTAATAGATTAGAGCAGAAACCTTGGAATTATTTCGAACATTTGTTCTCATCTTGTTTGATATAAGTGTTATAATCTATGGACACCTGATGATGACCAGAGGGTAGTTGGCCGAAACGTTGTGTCTATTATAACACCTATATTAACCAAGATGAGAACAAAAGTTTGAAATAATTCCAAGATAATTGAAAATGACCCATCTCAGAAATAAATATAGATTAAAACAGGTGTCGTCTTTTTCAAAATAATAAGTATGTTTTTTTAACCATTTCACCCCAAGCAAGGCATTCCACTGCCACTATAGCGCAGGGGGTTACATAGGGGAAGGTGCTGAGAGAGCGATTAGATATAGGAAATGTCATAAGGAGGGTGACAGACGAGTAAGGATGTACATAGGAAGAGTGTTAGAGAGAATTGGTACGAATTACTGTGTTAGGAGGTGTCTATTGACCTTACATTTAAACTCCTGGGGATTGTAGCCGTCGGGGAAGCAAGTATGCGGAAGGGAATTCCATAGGCGGGAAGTACGAGAAAAGAAGCTGTTGGAGTAGAAATTGAGGTTACATTTTATCGGTTTCACTGTAAAAGGGTGGGACCTAGTTGCTAATCTAGTATCTCGTGCAAATTCATATCTAGGTTGCACCAGTGATCTAAGTTCATCGGAGCAGAAGCCGTGGAAGTATTTATAGAAGAGGCACAGGGAAGTCACGTTACGCCGGTGAGAGAGTGACTGTATAAAATGTACTTTGAATACAGAATTAATAATTAATTTTTAAAGATCGTAAAATAAGGTTCATTCTTTCACTGTGCTTTTTAATCTTCTGCCCAGTCATGTATCTTTCGAGACATGATCACCCAAAGCGTGTATCACGTATGGCACTTAACTGACTGATTGAATATAATAGTTGGAATCATGATTAAGGCTTCTACTGGTTATAAAGTGGGGGATCGGTTTTCTATTGTTATGAAGTAATAAACTGATCCCAACCTAATTACTACGTAATAATATAATACATCTCTTCTCCCTGTAGCTATTAGTCAAATAATAGGACAAATTGGGTTCTATAGCTTTGGCTGGCAACTATTCACTTACGCACAAATACCCTTGGGAAAGGTATTAATCTGTCTCTTCCCTCCAGTTATGGGTTAAAACAAGGCAGATTGGGTTCTATAGGCTTGGCTGGCAACTAATCTACCGCAGAAAACAATGGCAACCTACTGTAGGATAATCTTCTGCCTAGTCAGTTATGACTTTTTCGAGACATGATCGCCCAAAGTGTGTATCACGTATGGCACTTAACTGACTGATTGGATATAATAGTTGGAATCATGATTAAGGCTTCTAGTGGCCATAAAGTGGGGGATAGGTTTTTTATTGTCATGAAGTAATAAACTAATCCCCCACTAATTACTACGTAATAATGTTATAGATCTCTTCTCCCTCTAGCTATGAGTCAAATAATAGGACCGATTGGGTTCTATAGCCTTAGCTGGCAACCAGTCTACCGCAGAAAGCAATGGCAACCTACTGCAGGATAATCTTCTGCCCAGTCAGTTATATCTCTTTCGAGACATGAACGCCTAAAGCATAAACGTATGGCACTCAACTGACTGACTGAATATAATAGTTGGAATCATGATTAAGGCTTCTACTGGCCATAAAGTGGGGGGTCGGTTTTCTATTGTCATGAAGTAATAAACTGGTCCCCCACTAATTACTACGTTATAATTTGATACATCTCGTCCCCATCTAGCTATGAGTCAAATAATAGGACCGATTGGGTTCTATAGCCTTGGCTGGCAACCAGTCTACCGCAGAAAGCAATGACAACCTACTGCAGGTTAATCTTCTGCCCAGTCAGTTATATCTCTTTCGAGACATGATCGCCTAAAGCATAAACGTATGGCACTCAACTGACTGACCAAGAGAAAAAAAATGTTAAGAACGACAAGGGATTGGATAAGTAGGAGTCTATGATCGCCTACGTCCTGAAAAGTCACGGTATATAATGAAGTACCTCCCGTTTTATACGTTTTTTAATTAATCATTTCAACCCAAGCAAAGCGGGACCGTCACCGGTGCGCAGGGGGTTACAGTGAGAGAAAAAGCAAGAAAAGATAAGAGATGGATGGGAATCAAGTAGAGGAAAGATAGCAACTGAAGTGATTTCCACAAACAAGAAATGCGAGTAAAGAAACTATTAAAGTAGAAGAGACTTGCATTTAAATATTTCGACAGTAACAGGGTGGGACCTTGATGTCAATTTCGTAGCACGAGTAAATACAAGTGGTTGGGGTACCTCATGATGAATAGCAAGAGTACCCGAGACAGATACTGCCAGCCATTGACACAAGCTTGTTAGGATGCCTGCTTCCTGTTTACCGATGTCCCTTTTCTCTTTCAATATATCCCCGTTTTTATTTTGTTTTTTCCATGTTTTAATAGAGTATTTTTAAAAAATTACCTATTAATATCTGTCAGCAAGAGAAAACTGTTAAACTTATTCAAAATATTTTGCGGCTATAAAATGCGTACATCATCAGTCAACAGATCTGAGCGTATTTTCGAAAATATGAAACGTCATTAGCAGTAAGCGGGGTATAATTACATATCTGAGTATGCCCGTCTACTAAGACGGCAAGCCATTCCATGTTGTAGACGCTTGCTCAGGCACATTTGTGTTTATTCAACGCCCACTGAGTCTTCTGACGTGATCGATTCTCGGTCGCGACGACTTGTGGCTACGTCTTAGCACAACCATCAATTGCTCCCCAAATAGTTCTGTCTAACCAATTTCACTTACAAGACCTGGGTCAACTGGTGGCGTGGCTTTCAGCCAGTTTACTAAGGTGCCGCACGCTTGCTGGAATAGCCTCCCTAGGCCGATAGCATAAAAAAGTCACCTTCCTGGTTAGTCAATCATGGTGAGATTCAAATCCAGGTCTCATGGTCGGAATGGGAACGTTCTAAGCCAGTGACCACGAAGGGCTGTAAAAAGATTTAGTCAGTAAGTTATGTTATTCTAATGATCATGTCTCTTTCGATTCATGACTGACTCCACAGATGATATCCCCTCAGTAGATTTCCGCTTCTACGGTAGTCTGGTTGGCAAACAAGACTATAGTATCCAGCCTCTCCTGCAAATCAATAGCTGATGGGGAAGGAATGATGGATTCATACTTTTCCCAATTGTATTTACGTGTAACGGAAAGTAATAAAACCAACCGGAATTTAATAATGTCTCCTACGGTGTGTAAAAAATAAAATATATATATATATATATATATATATATATATATATATATATATATATATAAAAGAGAAAAGGTTCTTTAAATATGGAAGAAATATTGGCTTCTATGGCACAAATTCAACAGCAACAGCAGCAACTGCAGTTGTTGGAACGGCGGAAACAACAACAAAATTTAGTGGAAATAATTCTGAACGAAATGAAAAGTGAATAAAAAACTTCCAGGAAATATCGGACGAATGTCAGAATCTGGAATCTGAGATGTGTTGTCGAGGAAATTGAGGAAAAAGAATGTGCATATGTACAAGCGAAAGAAAAACATGGAAATGGAGAAATAATCAATGTTTTAGATGTGGAAGGTCACATCTTGGAGACGACTGTCCCCTTGAGAATTCAAAATACTATGAGTGGCGACGAGGATTCAAACCTCATACGAGTTATATCAGGAGTTACTAGAATATCAAAAATTATACGAGTTATATCAGGAGTTACTAGAATATCAAAAATTATACGAGTTATATCAGGAGTTACTAGAATATCAAACTCATGCAAGTTATATCAGGAGGTACCAGAATATTAAAACTCATACACGTTATATCAGGAGTTACCAGAATATCAAACTCATACGAGTTATATCAGGTGGTGCCAGAATATCAAAACTAATACGCGTTATATCAGGAGTTACTAGAATATCAAAAATTATACCAGTTATATCAGAAGTTACCAGAATATCAAAACTCATATGAGTTATATCAAAAGTTACTAGAATATCAGAACTCATACTGAGTTAACAAGTAGGAAAAATAGTGACTACTTCGGCACACAGGATACCATTGACAACAAGAAGTTGAACCACATTGGTTAAATTTTTTCTTTGTGCGTAAAAGAAAAAATATAGAGAAAATAAACAAACAAATGTTCCTCAAAAATGGAGGAAATATTGGCTTCAGTGGCACAAATTCAACAACATCAGCAGTTGGTACTGCAGAAATAGCAACAAAAATTGTTTGAAATAATGCTGAAGGAAACAGAAAATTCTTCAACTTTCTTTTTCCAGACATTGCAAACGCCACAATGGAAATTACATACAATCTTGAAAATAGGCTTTTCTGAGTTCCGAGAGGAACGCTGCGTCTGAAGAGACAAGAGATAAAAAGAAAAAAGAATTGCTGCTGAGGAAATTATCACCATGTACAACATGAAGAATACTGCAATTTTGTACTATTGAGAAGACAAGGAGAAATTGATTTTGAAGGCACAGGACATATTATGATAAAAATTTTTAGCGACAAAAACTCTTTGTTTAATACGCGTTGGAGATGTATGAATCTAACGAAAAAAAGAAAACAAATATTATGTCACATATGCTGGAATCGTCAACGAAGATTGTGAAAGATTCAGACTAAAGAAATTGACACCAGACATGTTTAAAGGTTTAATTTTTGTTTAAGGGTTAGCAGCAAAAAAAGTGAATATATGTGAGTTTTGTTTAACGGTATATCAACCTCTTTAATGACAAAAAGTTTTAAGGTGTATTTTTTAATGTTCGGTTATAGTGAGAAGGTTGATTTAGTCAGAATTTAATGAAATCTTTTTGTCTTTATTCTTTTTATATTTTAGAAAACTGAAAATATTTTCTAGTTTTGTATCCAAAGATAGAATTTTTTCCCTTTAAAATGTGTTATGGTAGTAATTTCTTCTTCAAAAATGTATTGTTGGTAATATTTTTCCTTTAAAAATGTATATTTTTCTATAAAAGTCTATTTTTATGTATATATTTCTATAAAACTGTATTTTTGTACTTTCATAGTGTTTTGACCAACGTTTGGGGGTTAACTATTTGCTCATAGCTGAGACCCTAACAGATGCTACCACTCCGGGTCAGGGTGGATCTGGGAACAACAGCAATTAAGAGGTGGTTCCATGCTTCTCACAACCTCCCAATCAGAGGCCTTGCTGCCGGATGCAATTTACCGCCATGCCCAGGACCAAGAGAAAAAAGATGCACAAATACGAGCAAAATTCTAATGAAAATTGAACAAAACAATGAAGTTATACTACAACAAATATCGGACGAATGTTAGCGAATCCTATGGTTGAAACGTGATGCTGAAGAAATTCAAGAAAAAACCTCTGTGCATACTGTTATGTCGTGAGTAAGAATAAATAACTCAACAACAGGAATAGGTTAATTGTTGTATTCCGTGAGAATAGTATTTACAAAGGTTATTAGTATCCAATACAAGAATAAGGGTTAATCATCTCAACCGTCGTAAGACGTAGTATGAGCAATGGGTACTTCCGGGTCGTCACCGGAAGTCTACGACTGACTTGTCGATCGGCTGCTCGGCACACTCTCTTACGTAGATGCCACCATTACTTTACATAGTAATGGAATAGTCCATTATAGAGAAATAGGCGCGGGCGTCCCAACACATACATACAAACAGAAAACTGTGTGCAAAAAAACAAAAAAACAAAAACAAAAACAGAGAAAGAAGAAATTCTTGTTTCGCATGTGGAATATTAAATCTTGAAAAAGACTGTTCCTTTAAAAATACCAAACTTTACAAGTTGGAAAAAATAGGACATATAAAGTCACATAGTAAAATTAAAGAACATATAACAAGAAAAAAATGTGTACACAGCATCGTTAATGTTACGTCGGGTAACAGAATTATGTGAAATAATACAAAACAACGTAATAGTATAAAACTAGGTGTATTGACAGGAAAAGAGAAGTATTTACAAGAGGTGAGGATTAGTAGAATACAGAACAAGGTAATTAGTATACATTATCGTCGTGGTGCATTGAATATCGGCTCGGAACAAGAAATCGGGTAACCGAGTTCGAATTCCAGCCGAATTCATTGCATTCACTTACGCTCAAATACCCTTGGGAAAGGTATTAATCCGTCTCTTCCTTCCAGTTATGGAGTAAATAACAGGGCAGATTGGGTTCTGTAGCCTTGGTCGGCAACCAGTCTACCGCAGAAAGCAATGGCAACCTACTGCGGGATAATCTTCTACCCAGTCAGTCATGTCACTTTCAAGACATGATCGCCCAAGCGTATATCACGTATGGCACTTTAACTGACTGACTGAATATAATAGTTGGAATCATGATTAAGGCTTCTACTGATCATAAAGTGGGGGATCGGTTTTCTATTGTCATGAAGTAATAAACTAATCCTCCAATAATTACCACGTAATAATATTATACATCTCGTCCCCATCTAGTTATGAGTCAAATAACAGGACAGATTGGGTTCTATAGCCTTTGTCGGCAACCAATCTACCGCAGAAAGCAATGGCAATCTACTGCGGGATAATCTTCTACCCAGTCAGTTATGTCTCTTTCGAGACATGATCGCCCAAGCGTGTATCACGTATGGCACTTAACTGACTGATCGTCGTAGAGACGTGATAGATTGACTAGTAGAACACTTCCGGTGCAATACCCGACTGACTCGCTCACTCGACTTCCTTACTCGACTTTCTTACTCGACTTCCTTCCTCGAGGTATAATCACTACTACTTTATATAGTGATTCGAATAGTCCATTTCCGTGGAAAAGTGTAGAGCGCCCCAACAGTTACGAAAAGAAATAATCTCGGAAAACAAAAAACAAATTGTTAATAGACATTGATAATTATTTTAAAGAACAAAACATGTTCTAGATTATAAAATTCAGATACTAAGCACTGACTCTTTGTTTTTGTTAGACATAAACGAATTTACTCAAACTTAAAACCTTGCTTAGCCCACACGCAAGAGCGAATCCAAAACAATACTCTTGAAATTTCACACCTTGATGCGAAATGTTTTTCGCCCAATAGAAAACTAGGACACATCTAAAAACTAGAATTCAAATAATCTTCAGTTCTCAGAAACAAATTATTTTGCGGACCCTTTTCGCGAGCCGACGGGAACTTTGTTCGTCGTCCAATGGAAAGGCCGGAATCATATCCCGGAGTGAAAACCCAAAATGACCTTTACGAGCCTCACAAACGAAATAAAAGACGGGTCAAGTTCGACTGGGGCCAGAGAGAAGATGACATGCGTAATTAATACGTCCCTTGACAAACGTGAAACGATCATTATTATTATCTCTAACTTTCTCTCTCATCTCTTTCCTCTTCATCGTTCACCCATCTGTCTCTTTTTATACTTGATAACCGAACGGAACCCTTTAAGACTGAGCGAATACTTCAAAGATATTCCTACCCAAAGATAATGCTCATACATACATACATACATACATACATACATACATACATACGTTCCTGCCTACATCCACACAAGTTACTACTACTAACTCTTCACACCCTTGACTTTTTAATACTGGTTCTCATTGAACATTAACGTCTACGAATTCTTGTTGTTTTTTCCATTAATAAATTTATATTTAAACATACAAAAGATATACTTTTATTCTTCCACAGATCCCCCTGCTGATAAGCTTCTGATAATTCTGGATAAAAGCTGTAAGTTGTAGGAAGTTTGGTTGTGTTTCACACAAGGTCAATTAAAAAAAGACGTTAACCATCTCACTACTTGTACATGATGTTTCAATAATATGGAAAGAAATCGGAAAGTTATATTAAAAAAGACTTCCAAAGTCGGAAGCAGTCTCTCAGATGAGAATTTTAGTTTTATTGTCGAAATGTCACGTTCCGTTCCGTAAAAAGTGAGTAGAAGCTAAAGCTTGTCTGTCAAAAAAAAAAAAAAAAAAAAAAAAAAAAAAAGAAAGAATACTAAAAACTTATTCGGTACTGACTGGATAGAGTTATTTTTGAGCTTTGAGATTTGCCTATGAAAGTTTATTGCAAAAACGTCACCGGAAAGCGACCATTAAAAAACAAAACAAAAATCAAAACGAAACGAAGGAAATTAAAAGAGAGAAATGAAAAATAATTCAGATATTATCAAAAGGTACGACGCCAGTATTTAAATCAAAATGAAAAATACCATTTGGAGCATTGGAACAAATCAACGGAGAACAAGACAGACTTGAAAAAATAGGTGCAATCGAAATTGAAAATATTAAAATTGAAAATACTAAAAACTTCTTCAGTACTGAGTGGATGGAATTATATTTGAGCTTTGAGATTTGCCTATGAAAGTTTATTGCAAAAACGTCACTGGAAAGCGACCAATTAAAAAAAAAATTAAAGAGAGAATTGGAAAAAAAAATCAGATGCTCTGTCGAATGAATTGGATCGGTATCCTGATGTCAAAGCGAATTTTCCAATAATAATAAAAAAAGGTTCTACGCCAGTATTTAAACCTGAATGGAAAATACCATTTGTAACAATGAAACGAAATCAATGAAGAACAAGACAGACTTGGAAAACCAGGGGCAATTAAAAAGATTAACCGTTCTAAATGGGCAGCACCAGAAATATACGTAAAAAAATGATAATAAAATTTGTGTTTGTGCTGATATTTTGACAGGATTTATACAAAGATAGACAGGGGCGTAAGACAAGGATGTGTCTCTTCACCGGATCTGTTCAACTTGTACAGCGAGAATATTTTGAGGTCCCTAGAAGTTATGCCTGAATTCATAATCGGAGGCCACAATTTAAACAACCTAAGGTACGCAGATGATACAGTGCTGATAGCAAACACAGAAAGGAAACTACAAGACCTCCTACAGAAGGTAGCTGAAGAAAGTGATAAGAAAGGACTAAAATAAACTGCAAGAAAACCGAATGCATGGTCATCAGTAAAAAGGGCAGCCCAATATGCCAAATACAGGTCAGGGACACTAGAATCAAGCTGGTAAAAAAACTTAAATAACTGTGAAGTGTTCTAGCAGAAAACGGAAAGTGCGACACAGAGATCCAAAGGCGAATTGGCATGGCGAAGGAAACATTCCAGAAGTTGAGTAAAGTATTAAGAAACAGGACAGTTTAGCTAGAAACAAAGAAGAGAGTACTGGATTGCTACGGGATGTCAGTTCTTCAATATGACAGTGAATGCTGGACAATATCATCAAAGATGAAGGGAAAACTTGAAGCAACTGAAATGTGGTTCTACAGAAGAATGCTGCGAATGTCATGGATCAAGCATGTGAGCAATGATGAGGTTTTGGAAAGGATGGAAACAAAGGAAATTAATACTGAGCATCAGGAAAAGACAGCTGAACTAACAGGGACACCCAATGAGGAAGGAGGGCATGGAGAATCTGATACTAAAAGGCCAGATACAAGGAGAAAGAGACAGGGGAAAGCAACGGATAACATATTTGAAGGACCTGATCAGGTGGATGACGGAAAGAGGATTGCATGGTGTAATAGGAGAATGCGTGCTCAGGGCCACCAGGGATGGGGAAATGGGGAAAGCCATGATCGCCTACGTCCTGAAGGGACAGGGCATATAGAAGAAGAAGATATATGCCAACTGTTTATAAGAAATCATAATATGGATATAAAGTGGGGGATCAAATTTATATGATAATCAGTATATAAACTGATCCTTCATTTTGTGGCCATGCTAGTTTCTATACATTTATATTCTAGATTTATGGACTTGCGCTAGTGGATGGCAGAGTGAGGTTTGGGTTGTGCAAGAGGAAAAAGCGTGCTAAGAGCCACCAGGGATGGGGAAATGGGGAAAGCCATGATCGCTTACATCCTGAAGGGACAGGGCACATAGAAGAAGATATATGCCAACTGTTTATAAGAAATCATAATGTGGATATAAAGTGGGGGATCAAATCTATATGTTAATCAGTATATAAACTGATCCTTCATTTTGTGGCCATGCTAGTTTCTATACATTTATATTCTAGATTTATGGACTTGCGCTAGTGGATGGCAGAGCGAGGTTTAGGTGGTGTAACAGGAGAGGGCGTGCTAAGAGCCACCATTGATGGGGAAACGTGGAAATCCATGATCGCCTACCTCCTGCAGGGACAGGGCACACAGAAGAAGATACAAGTATTTAGAACCTAATAAATACCAATTACCACGTCCAGAGTAAAGTTTTGTAAAGCCAAATGGTCGAAACATTTTCGAAGCTGGATCTTTCTGAAGCGTATTTACAAATGCAAGTTGATGATGAATGTTTAGAATTAACAACTATAAATACACACTAGAGACTATAAGTTCAACCGACTTCTTTTTGGTATAAAAGTAGACCCAGCTGTATTTCAAGCTATAGATAATATGCTTGCAGATTGATTTCAGAGTTGCTTATCGAGGTAATATATTAATCAAAAGTGTGTCTAACGAACAACATATCGGGCATGTGAAAATATTTTTTGAAAAAAATACGAGAGTACGGCTTCAAAATCAGTAAGGACAAATGTGGAGTGTTTTTGTTTAAAATTAAGTATCGTCAACTAGATCCGTCGAGGGCAAGTGCAATTAAGTATATAAATGTCTCAACAAACGTTACTAGGTTACAAGCATTCCTGGAACTAGCAAAGTACTATCAAATTTATGTACCTAACATGCAGAATTTGAGAGCTCCACTGAACGATCTACTTAGAAAAAGTATTAAAAGGAACTAAACTGATAAGTGTCAGAAGGCGTTTGAAGAAATAGAAAATACTAACGTCAAACTTATCATTAGGGCATTGCGATCTAAAAACAGAAACCATATTGTCTCCAGATGCTAGTGGTTATGGAATACGAGCAGTAATTCTCCATAAATACAATGACGGTAATATGAAAGCAGTCACACATGCTTCGCGTTCGCTACTTCTTCATGTGCCGTGGCCCTTCAAAACGTAGGCGATCATGAAATTCCATTTTCCCCTGTCCCTTGTAGTTTTTAATATTTCTCTTGGTATCTCTCCCGAATCCTGCTGTGCAATATATGCCTTTCCTTGTCTCTCTTTCCCCCTAACCGTTCTGTGAGTATCAGATTCTGGACTAGCAACAGAAAAAATAAAAAAGAAAAGAATACAACCAGATCGAAAAAGACGCGTTAACAATAATATTTACAGTGAAATAATTTTACAACTTTATGCACGGAAGAGGTTTTCTTTTATAAACAGACCTTTGTTATCAATTTATGGTTTGAAAAAAAGCAATACCTACACATAAAGTGAATAGATTGAAACGCTGGGGTAACATCTTATTAAATTACGATTTTACGATGGCATACCAACTGTCATAAAAAATTAAGACATGCGGATGGATTATTGTGGTGGCGAAATTTCACCGCAGAGTTATAGTGACCGGTTTGTGCCGGAAGTAAGCCACAGAAAACTGAAAGTAGGTTCAAAACAGTGTATTAGAATAACAAGAACATATATACAAAGTAAGTGTTAGTAATGAGTAAATAGAAATAGGTCCGAACGGTAAAGTTACGCTTCTTATTGCCGGCTAGTAGCTGGCTTTAACTGCGAACTTAACTGCGTGTCAACTACCTTCCGGAAGTCACGCAGGTAATTATATATAGTAAGAGGAAGAGTCCATTCCTGGTAGAACGTCAACATAACAATTATCAAGATTGATATAAAATGTACTGAACCATTTGAGGGCACTGTCATTGTAACACTGAAAGAAATAAAAGAAAAGCAGAAAAAAGACGTCTTTATTGTAGAAGAAAACTATCTAAAAGAAATTAAGAAATAATTCAATCCAGACATGAATGCTTACTCTCTATGTAAAAGAGTATTGATGTTTGCACTAAGAGTTGTCATATTTAGCATATTACAAAAGCAAATATCAAATGTATTTCATAATGGGCATCTGGGAATTTCAAGGATGAAATCTCTTATGAGAAGCTATGTATACGAGACCAAAATAGATTAAGATATTTCACAAATTTATACAAGAAAGAAGTTTTCTGTGACAGACAGACCACAGACCTCTATTATCAATTTATAGTTCGAAAATAGAAATTACTATGCTTACAGTGACTGGATTACAATGCTGGTGTACCATTTTACTAAATTACAATTTTACGATCAAATACCAACAGTCCAAAAACTTAGGATATGTGAATGGATTATAAAGAGTGATACTAAAATATACTGAACCATTTGAGAATACTATCATTGCTGCATTAAAAAGTAAAATTGAAAAAAGAAAATATATCGTGTGATGTAGGAAGCGAATTACCAGTTATCCTGGAAGAAATAAAAGGCAGAAAAGATGTCTTTATGTGGAAATAAAAAAAAACAACTAAAAAATGCAATCTAGACTTGAACGCTTACTTGCTATGTGGCTGTGCACTGATGTTTGCTCAGATAGTTGTAATACTGTGAATATTACAAAAGTATATATTAAATTAATTTCATAGTAGACATCCGGAAATTTCAAAGATAAAATCTCACATGAGAAGTTATGTACACTGGATCAAAAATGCATCAAGACAAACTATCAAATTTATATAACTAATATGCAGAATTTGAGAGCTCTAGTGAATGTTCTACTTAAAAAAGTGCATAAAGTGTAACTGGACTGATAAGTGTCAGAAGGCATTTGATGAAATAAAAAAGTACTCACGCCAGACCTATCATTAGTGCACTCCAATCCAAAGGCAGAAATTGTAGTGGCTTCAGATGCTAGCAATTACAGTATAGCAGCAGTAATTTTACATAAATTGGATGGCGGAAACATGAAGGCCTTCACACATGCTTCATATTTGCTCATAACAACAGAAAAAATTAGTTGGACAGAAAAAGAGGCATTAGCAATTATATTAACAGTGAATATTTTACAAATTTATACACGGAAGAAGTGTTCAGTTACAGACAGACCACAGACCTCTATTATCAATTTATAGTTCGAAAATAGAAATTACTATACATACGGTGACTGGATCACAATGCTGGTGTACCATTTTATTAAATTACAATTTTACGATCAAATACCAACAGTCCAAAAAATTAGGATATGTGAATGGATTATAAAGAGTGATACTAAAAAATACTGAACCATTTGAGAATACTATCATTGCTGCATTAAAAAGTAAAATTGAAATTGAAATAAAAAATACAACTGAAAGCCTTGAACACTTACTCGCTATGTGACGGAGTACTGATGTTCGCACGAAGAATTGCAATTTCTAGAATATTATAAAAACGAAAATTAAGTGAATTTCATAGTGAACATCCGTGAATTTCAAAGATTAAATCACTTGTAAGAAGCTATGTATGTAATATAACAATCTGGCCCCACCCGAGGAAGTGATGCAAGCGATGGTGTTTCCCGTCGGTGGAGGGGTCGGCGAGCGGCAGGGCGGGTGTTTGTGAAATACATCCTGTCGAGGCCGGAGCGGATGTCGTTTGACCTTATTTCCGACAGCGGCGGAAATGACTACGGAGGCAAACAGAACAGGTGTCTCTGGGAATTACGTGGGCGTTGCGTGGGCGAGGCATGACCGGAAGGAAAGTCCCGGTTCTAGAAGACTATATAAAGACCTCGACACACGGATTCGCTAGCAGAGAACGGCCAGTGGAAGCAGAGAAACACCACAGGCAAGACTACACTCCCGCCAACCCATTCTATGTGCGCTCTCACTCTCCTGTTCTCTATTCCACACGGCTCGTCGTCATTAATAAAAATATAACCTTATATTTTTATATATGCGTGTTGTTTTGTCGTCGTACGGCGATATATAACATGTATACTAGACCAAAATGTATGAAAGCATTCAGAAAGGAGTAAAAGCCTGCAGATGTTGTACTTTGGCAACACGATTACTGTTGTATCCTTTAAAGAGGTTACAAACAGACAATGTGGTACTCGAGTGAAAGAACAGCAACATGCGCGTAGATGAAAAAGGGAGGCTTATTTTAAAGAGAATACATTGCGGCAAGACAAGAAATCTGGTGATAGGCTAGTAATTGCCGAGACGAGTCACATGTATCTCTTGTGCTCACTATATATGGCTACTAATATGGTCAGTCTACATAGGTAATAGGGAGTGTGGGACATTATATTACAACAATTACCTACCAAGAAAATACAACCTTAACCAAAGACAGATAGTCCATAGTCAAGATTGCACATTGATTTTGCAGACCCAATAAACCGATCACATTATCTTTGTTATGGGAAAACACACCTATTTCTCAGATAATGGACTCTTCCTCCTATATTAATAAGAGTTAACAGGAAGTTAACGGGAGAAGTTCTTGAGAAGTTCATAGGAGTTCTTTAGAGTTCTATTGGAGTTCAGTAGAACTACTAGGCAGTTGATATTAGTCGGCAGTGAGCCGAATACTAAGGAGTCAGCTTTCAGTGGAAGATTACCAAGTTCCTAACATTTTGGGGACGTTAAGTCGATTAGTAACCGACATAGCACGATTATAACCTTCAGTGCGAAAACTACTTCACAGCAATCTTGTGATAATAGATAACTTTACTAAGAAGCCTGAAATTTTAAAATGTAAAAAACCAACTACTTCAGTAATAGTGATTTTTTTTTTTGCGAGATATGTCATTCCAGATACCAGATGCCATAGTCTTGAATAACCGTACACAATTCACTGCTCCGAAAATCCAAAACTTTTTAAAAAGTTCTCCAGTGAGCACTTCATAATCCAACTATATCACCCAAGGTCAAACGGACATGCTCACTGGTTTGCGGGTACGTTTAAGAGAACTTTGAAAAAAGGAAGTCATTAAAAAGTGAACGAAGAAGCACTACAACATTTTTTAAGAGTTTCTCGGATGACACCAAATCCCAATACACCATCAGGCATGTCGAATTGATGTTCGTAAAAATAATTAAATCGGTGTTTGACAAGTTGTTACCACGTCGAGAAAGAATAAGAACGAATAACAAAACGGACACTAAATTTTTCAAGACTGGCGGAAATGTGTTTTTCGTTGTGTATAAAGATGGAAACGAAACGTAGGAGGATGGCGTAGTCATGTAACTTAATGGAAAGAGATACATAGCAAAAGGAAAAAAAATGGGAACATAGAAGGGATCAGCTGAAAAAAGGGTTAAATAAAAAAAAACACGAAAGAATTTGAAGAACCTATGAAAGTAATTATGTTACTGTTTTTGTTTTTTTAATGTACCTGAAATTTTTGAACGTATCAGTAGGATTTCAAGAAAAATCGGAAGTTGATTCTAAATGTACAGAAAAACCGCAAGTTGATCCTAAATGTACAGGAAAACCGGGAATTGATCCTAAATGTACAGAAAACCGGAAGTTGATCCTACATGTACAGAAAAACCGGAAGTTAATCTTAAATGTACAGAAAAACCGAAAGTTGATCCTAAATGTACAGAAAAACTGGAAGCTGATCCTAAATGTACAGAAAAACCGCAAGTTGATCCTAAATGTACAGGAAAACCGGGAGTTGATCCTAAATGTACAGAAAACCGGAAGTTAATCATAAATGTACGGAAAAACCGGAAGTTAATCTTAAATGTACAGAAAAACCGGAAGTTGATCCTAAATGTACAGAAAAACCGGAAGTTGATTCTAAATGTACAGAAAAACCGGAATTTGATCCTAAATGTACAGAAAAACCGGAAGTTGATCCTAAATGTACAGAAAAACCGGAAGTTGATCCTAAATGTACAGAAAAACCGGAAGTTGATCCTAAATGTAAAAGACACTAAGTTAAGTACCTTGGCTAACACGCCTGAAAGCGGGGGATACTAATAAAATAACATATTTATAAAATAAATCTCAAAAGCGGAGTTGTGGAGTAAATAACACCACCCCGGGGACTAAATTGACTAGTCTAGAAATGTAAATGAAGACACCCTAGCGTTTAAAAACCGTTGGTGTCAGTCTTCGGAGTACTTCTTATATAAGTCACTGTGAGCGCCTAGACAAAGCTAATATCATAACAGCTACAAAACAAGTTCTAACATCTTGCAAAGCTCTTAATTTATCTTTCGTTCAATTTTCTGTTCGTCTTATATATCCCAGATATATGGAGAAAGATCAGTGCTAATATAGTGCCGATGAAAGTGTTATTATCCTACCAAGTGTTGCTCAGACCATTGAACTCATTCTTTGTTTTTTTTTTATCGTTTCACCCCATGCAAGGCGATAACACCACTGGTGCGCAGGTGGCTACATAAGAGAGAAATATTAGATAGGAGGAGAGTAAATAGAAAGACGAACCAGTTACAGAGGGTGTCAGAGAAAGGAATAAGAGAAGGGTAAGAACACAAGTGTGATGACAGCTGCAAAGGTAGATTGAAAGGAAAATATATACAGGGTGGTGTAGAATGAACTAGCGTCAAGTGATGGGTGTTGTTATTGCATTTAAATTCCTGGAGGTTGTATCCATCAGGAAAGCAAGAATATGAAAGAGCGTTCCACAGGCGGGAAGTGCGGGAAAAGAAGCCGATGGAGTAGAATTGTCGCCTGCATTTGGTTGATATAACTGTAAATGGGTGGGACCCACTTGCCAGTCTGGTTGCACGAGTAAACTCATGTTGTAGGGGCACCGGTGATTTAAGCCATGAAAATATTGCTTTTGTTCTGAGCACTACATTTCAATCAATAAATTCTCCAAACATCTTCAAGTGTACACTATATCTGGAAAACATGTTCTATTATTTTGAGAAATCATTATAATTCCAGGAAACTCTCGGACAACAGAACTCATTCTTATTATCGTTTATACTCTCATAAGTTTTTTTCATTTTTGGTACTTGGAAAAAAAAACTATTCGAATTGTAGAGTTAACCCACTTAACTGCTAAGGAAATTCTGCTAGCTGCCATTGTCATATGCCAAGGAATAGAGTGCAAAGTCTTCTTCTCTATTCAGGAGTGTTTTTGACCACTTCTACTACTACTATGTGCCCTGTCCTTTCAGGACGTAGGCGATCATGGCTTTCCACGTTTCCCTATCCCTGGTGGCTCTTAGCACGCCCTCTCCTGTTACACCACCCAAACCCCGCTCTGCTATCCACTAGCTCAAGACTATAAATCTAGAATATAAATGTATAGAAACTAGCATGGCCACAAAATGAGGGATCAGTTTATATATTGATTATAATATAGATTTAATCCCTCACTTTATATCCACATCATAACTTCTTATAAACAGTTGGCATATATCTTCTTCTTCTACATGCCCTGTCCCTTCAGGACGTAGGCGATCATGGCTTTCCACGTCTCCCTATCCCTGGTGGCTCTTAGCACGCCCTCTCCTGTTACACCACCCAAAACCCGCTATACCATCCACTAGCTCAAGCCCATAAATCTAGAATACAAATGTATAGAAACTAGCATGGCCACAAAATGAGGGATCGGTCTATATACTGATTATAATACAGATTTTATCCCCCACTATATATCCACATTATAATTTCTTATAAACAGTTTGCATATATCTTCTTCTATGTGCCCTGTCCCTTTAGGACGTAGGCGATCATGGCTTTCCACGTCTCCCTATCCCTGGTGGCTCTTAGTACGTTTTCTCCTGTTACACCACGCAACTACCGTTCTGACATCCACCTGTTCAGGCCCTTCAGATATGTTATCCGTTGCCTTCCTCTGTCTCTTTTCCCTTCTATCTGGCCTTTCAGTATCAGGTTCTCCAAGCCCTGCTTCCTCATTGCATGTCCCAGGAACTTCAGTTGTCTCTTCCTAAAGCTCACTATTAATTTTGTTTTCGTTGCCATTCTTTCTAAAACCTCATCATTGCTCACATGCTCGGTCCATGATATCCGCAGCATCCTTCTGTAGAACCACATTTCAGTTGCATCAAGTTTTTTCTTCATCTTTGATGCGATTGTCCAGCATTCACTGCCATATTGAAGAACTGACATCACATAGCAATCCAATACTCTCTTCTTTGTTTCTAGCGAAATTGTCCTGTTTCTTAATACTCTTCTCAGCTCCTGGAATGCATCCTTGTGCT
>JBBBDQ010001903.1:360000-420000 GCA_037127315.1 Ascarosepion bandense | reverse complement strand
CTTCTGACATTTCCTCTAACTGACCCCTCTTTCTCATCACTTTCCCCTATGTAATCCCCTGCGCAACAGTGGCAGTAGAATACCTTGCTTGGTGAGAGACAATTAAAAAAATAATCTGCTTAGGTGTGGTACAAAGCCGAAAGTGTGAGGTACCCAGTAAGGATTGAACTCACTACTAAATTGTAATAGATTCTAGCGAGAGAAAGTTTCCTTGATAGGATGGGAAGTGCGACAATGAGATCCGTAGACGCATTGGGATAGCAAAAGATGCTTTTTAAAAGCTAAGCACAGTATTTAGAGACAGGAAAAGATTACTGAACTGTTGCATGATATCTGCCCTACTATATAGCAGTGAAGGCTAGACAATCTCCTCAAAGATGAAGAAGATGCCTGAAGCAACAGACATGTGTTCTACAGAAAAATGCAGAGGATAACATGCAACCGAACATTTGAACAGCGACGAAATTTTAGAGAAAATGAAAACAATAAGGAAATTTATACTCAACACCAAGAAGTAATGTATTCGTTCTGTTCATTACTGGCGGGCACAATCTTACCGACATAAGATATGCAGATGACACAGTGTTAATAGCAAACACAGAAATACTACAAAAGATCTTAAAGAAGGGAGCGAAGGAAAGCCAGAAGAAAGGACTAATCATCAGCTGCAAAAAGACAATGTTCATGATTGTTAGCAAAAGAATGAGCCGAAAATGCCGATTACAAATTCGAGATACCAAAATCAAACGAATACAAAAATTTGAATATCTGGGAAGAGTTTAAAACAAAGGACAGAAAGTGTAACACTGAAATTCGAAGTCACATTATATAAGCAAAAGTGGCTTTTAAAAAGCTAAGCATAGTATTAAGAAACATGAAAAGAGTACTGAACTGTTACGTGATATCTGCCCTACTATATATCAGTGAAGGCTAGACAATCCCATCAAAGAAGATGAATGAAGCAGTAAATAAATGTCCTACAGAAGGATGCTGAGGATACTATGCACCCGAACATTTGAGAAACGATTAAATTTTAGAGAAAATGGAAGCAATAAAGAAATTTATGCGTAACACCAAGAAGACACAGTTGAAATATATAGGGCACATTATGAGGAAAGAGAGCTTAGAAAATCTGATACTCACAAGAGAGTTTAAGGCCAAGAGGAACAGAGGACAGAAACGCATAATTAAGAAAGAGGGTTTTGAAAATGTGATACTCGTAGGAGAGGTTGTAGGCAAAGGAAGATTGAGGAAAACAACGCATTACTTACGTTGTGGGGAGCCATGATCGCGAACGTCCTGAAGGGACACGGCAGATAGAAGAAGAAAAACGAGCTTGCGTAAATGGATGGGGAACAAGGTTTAGGAGTGATAACAAAAAGACAAAATTTGCAAAGAGCTAAAATGTTGCAGGAAGTTGTGGAGGGCCATGATTTTTAACGTGCTGAAAAGACATGGCAAATAGAAGAAAGGCGACCTTGTGTAGATGGCTGGTGAATCAAGATTTAGGAGTGATAACAAAAAAAACAAAATTTACTAAGAGCGACAAAATGCAGGAAATTGTGGAGGGCTATGATTGCCAACGTTCCGAAGTGACATACCACATAAAAGAAGGGTGACCTTGTGTAAATGGCTCGTGGATCAACGTTTAAGAGTGATCACAAAAAAAAAAAAAATTTAAAGAGCGACAAAGAGAAGGAAATTGTGGAGAGCCATGATTGCCAAAAGGAATACGGCACATAGGAGGAGGAGGAGGAGGAGGAGGAGGAGGAGGAGAAGAAGAAGAATTAACCTATGATAGTTACTGATAACATTTTTGTTATTACTTTCCTCTTCCTTAAATTAACAGTCTAGCTTTTTCAAAACACGTGTCTATTAATTCAACCTCGTGTTGAATGTTACAGATGTCTCTCGCTCTACGTTTCACTCTCTCTCTCTCTCTCTCTCTTTATCTCTTTCTCTCACAGACAGACACACACTCTCTCTCACACACACTCTCTCTTTCTCACTCTCTCTCACACATAAAAACACATTCTCTCACACTCTCTCTTTCTCTTTCCTTTCGTTGATGAACACGGAATGTATTCCAATCAATTCCGTCTATTTGCAATCCAATTTGAATATCACCATGGTGTCTTTTATTTTTTTCCCAATGCCTATTTGTCGGTCTATCCGTTTCGATTCTGTTCTGTCTGCCACCCGAATTGTCTGTCATTCTCATCATCTTTTCACAAGCAGTGTGTCAGGATTCCGGCAAACGTGAGTGTTTCCCCCCCCCCCCCGCTTTTTCAATCTCGACATTCTTTTCCCCGCTGAAATGTGTGCGATGTTTGTCTGATTTTCTCTCCAAATGAATTCGTTTTTCTTGAGAGAGTGTGTGTGTTTGTCTGTGAGACAGAGAGATAGAGATAGAGAGAGAGAGTGAAACGTAGAGTGAGAGACATCTGTAACATTCAACACGAGGTTGAATTAACAGACACGTGTTTTGAAAAAGCTAGACTGTCTTTTCCGGACGTTAAAAATCATGGCCCTCCACAACTTCCTGCAACATTTTAGCTCTTTGTAAATTTTGTCTTTTTGTTATCACCCCTAAACCTTGTTCCCCATCCATTTATGCAAGCTCGTCTTTCTTCTAGAATTTCTTGATTTCCTATATTTTTTATACTAAAGTTTACCCAATGCAAGGCTCAAGAGCCACTCACGGTAGAGGGGTTAATGAATGAAATAAACAATATGAATGTAGGGGGGAAAAGAAAAAAAGGGAAACTTATGAGAATATGGTGGATAGACAACGATTGATCATTTACTCGAAGAGGTTAAAATTATAATATTCAGGGGAGCATCCACGCGGGAGTTTGTCCTATGAAGTATTAGTTCTCAAGGGTAAAGTGCTGTCCGAATGGAACTTCCGTAAAAAAAGAAAAAAAAATTAAAAGGATGGAGATTTTTTTTTTTTAATCGTTTCAACCCAAGCAAGGCGGTACCGCCACTGATGAGCAGTGGGCTACGCAAGAGTAAAAGTTTGAACAGGAGGAGAGTGAAGAGAAAGACGAACCAGTTACAGGGGGTGTCAGAGAAAGGGCAAGAGATGGAGGGGAACACAGGTGTGAAGACAGTTGCAAAAGTAGAGAGAAAGAAAAAGAACAAGATATACGGAGTAATGTAGAAAGAACTGGAGTTAAGTGGATAAGAAATGGGTATTGACATTGCATTTAAATTCTTGGAGGCTGTGGCCGTCAGGAAAGCAAGTATATGGAAGGGAGTTCCACAGGCGGAAGTGCGGGAAAAGAAGCTGCTGGAGTAGAATTGTCGCCTGCATTTGGTTGATCTGTTTTTTAATAATCGTATTGCCCCAACCAAGGTATTTTACTGCCACTGTTGTGTGGGGAGTTACATAAAAGTCAAGTTATGATAAAGAGTGACAGGTTACAGAGGATGTCAGGAAGAGGGCAAGAGAAGGATGAGAATACTGATGAGAGTGGAGTGGACGGAGAAAGGAGCATGAGAGAGAGGATGCATGTTAGTGAGATATCAGATGACTATTGACTTTACATTTAAATTCTTGTTTGTATCTGTCAGGAAAGCAAAAAAACGGAAGGGAATTCCATAGGCGGGAAGTGCGAGAAAAGAAGATGCTGGAGTAGAATTTCCGTTTACATTTTATTTGTTTCACAGTAAAAGGGTGGGACCTAGTTGCCAATCTTGTGGCTCGAGTAAATTCATACATAGGGGGCACCAGTGAGCTAAGTTCATCGGTGCAGAAGCCGTATTTGTAGAAGAGACAAAGGGAAGCCACATTGCGCCGGTGAGAAAGTGACTGTATCCGAGCAGCCAAGTCGGGATCGATCATATTAAAGATTCTCCGTTGGATTTTGCCAACACCTAGGTGGATAGCAGGAGCATCCCGACCAGATATGGTAGCAGTATTCAATGCACGGCCGGATGGTAGATTTGTATATGTGTAGGATTGTTTCAGACGGGGAAAACCCTTCTTGGTCTTCCACAGATAACCGACGAAATGTGGGTAATTCGACTCTGTGGACATTGAATGATGACTTCTAGCTGTTAGGGTCTGAACTGGTTGAAATTAAGTTTAACGGGAATTTTCGATGAAGATCCTTGATACATTTGAGAGTTTATTTTTTGTAATATGCGATAACTCCTGAGAATAATTCCATACCTCGTGACACTTTTTGCTGTTAATAAATGTGATAAAACCATGGTAATAATATTTGTTCGAAGTAAACGCGTATTTTCTTATCTGAAATTTGAACCTTGTTTTCCAATTTTGATTATACTGATGTGTGTGTGTGTGTGTGTGTGTGTGTGTGTGTGTGTGTGTGTGTGTGTGTGTGTGCGTGTGTGAGTTGGATGAGGAGGAGGCGTGTTGTTGACTGGTTGAAAGTTCGCTTTCTTACCATGAGATCCGGATCCAAAGCTTCGAAGGTCAAAGTGGCGAAAGACGAAATGACGAACAGACTAATGGTCGGCTGAACAAAGTGTCGAATGAACAAAGATCCGAAAACAAAAAAGAATCAATTTGACAAAATGACGAATGTCCGCAATGTCGAAGAGTCAAAGTGTCGAACGGAAAAGAGTTGAACTTGACAAAATGACAATTAGACAAAATTTCAAAGAGACAAAGAGTCAAATGGACTGAGTATCAAACGAAGATAGTGTCGAATGGATAATGTGCCGAACGAAAAAAAAAAAGGGGGTCGAACTGACCAAATTACAAATGGCTAGAAATGTATCTAAAATAGAATAGTTTTACTGGACATGCAAATATTCTGACCGTAAATAACCAATTTTAAATCTTAAACTAATATTAAAAAAAACCTCCGATGAAAAAAAACATTTCTACATAATTAACTTTTTGAACAAGGATCTACATTCAAACTACAGTAAAAGACCTAATCAGGTAGGATGATGGAACGAGGGTTTAATGGTGTAACGGGAGAAGGCGTGCTCAGAGCCACCAGGGATAGGGAAACGTGGAAAGCCATGATCGCCTACGTCCTGAAGGGACAGGACACATAGAAGAAGATATATGCCAACTGTTGATAAGAAATTATAATGTGGATATAAAGTGGGGGCTCAAATCTATATTATAATCAATACAGAAACTGATCCCTCATTTTGTGGCCATGCCAGGACACATAGAAGAATAAGAATCCATTTTTAGGTTAATATTTATTTAATGATGTTAAATTTAAACAATGAAAAGTTTAGAATAGCTTAGTTAATTATGTAAATCGAGTCTTTAAAATTATGGCGATATGCTGGTTTAACTTTGTTTAATATTTGTCCTTATGAAACTTTTACTTATGTACATTTTTTATTTAGTTATATTTGACACTTTTTCCGTTCGGCACTTTGTCCAATCGGCACTTTGTCAAATCAGCACTTTGTCCAATCGGCACTTTGTCTAATCGGCATTTTGTCTAATCAGCAATTTGTCCAAACGGCACTTTGTCCAATCGGCACTTTGTCTAATCAGTATTTTGTCCAATCGGCACTTTGTCCAATCAGCATTTTGTCCAATCAGCACTTTGTCCAATTGGCACTTTGTCCAATTGGCACTTTGTCCAATCAGCACTTTGTCCAATCGGCACTTTGTCTAATCGGCACTTTGTCTAATCAGCACTTTGTCCAATCGGCACTTTGTCTAATCGGCACTTTGTCTAATCAGCATTTTGTCCAATCGGCACTTTGTCCAATCAGCATTTTGTCCAATCAGCACTTTGCCCAATTTGGCACTTTGTCCAATTGGCACTTTGTCTAATCGGCACTTTGTCCAATCGGCACTTTCTCTAATCGGCACATTGTCCAATTTGCACTTTGTCCAATCAGCACTTTGTCCAATCGGCACTTTCTCTAATCGGCACATTGTCCAATGTGCACTTTGTCTAATCGGCACTTTGTCCAATCAGCTCTTTGACCAATTTGCACTAAGTCCAATTGGCACTTTGTCCAATTGGCACTTTGTCCAATCGGCACTTTGTCCAATCATTACTCTGTCCAATTGGCACTTTGTCCAATTGTCACTTTTTCCAATTGGCACATTGTCTCATCGGCACTTTGTACAATTAACACTTTGTCTAATCGGCACTTTGTCCAATCAGCACTACTTTATCCAATCAGCACATTGTCCAATCAGCACTTTGTTCAATCGGCACTTTGTCCAATCGGCACTTTGTTCAATCGGCACTTTGTCCAATCGGCACATTGTCTAATCAGCATTTTGTCTAATTGGCATTTTGTACAATTAACACTTTGTCCAATTGGCACTTTGTCTAATCAGCATTTTGTCTAATTGGCATTTTGTCCAATTGGCACTTTGTCCAATTAATTCTTTGTCCAATCAGTACTTTGTCCAATTGGCACTTTGTCCAATCAGCACTTTGTCCAATCGTCACTTTGTCCAATTGGAACTTTGTCCAATCAGCGCTTAGTCCGTTCGAGACATTTTGTCCATTCGCCATTTTGTATTTCGACACTTTGACCTTCGACACTCTGACCTACTACCATTCAGTAGCCGTCGATGATTGTTCTAACACGGGGCTTTGATCTTACTGGCTTCTTTCAAACTCTTGATCACGCCAGATCTCAGAAACTGTATTAAGGACGGCATGTGCCTGACGGCTGTAACCGGTAACAATTATTATGCATGCAAAATGGACATGGACATCAACACTTGCTTCAAAGCATGAAAAGACTTCATCCAGGATTAATACCTTTTCCAATACTGCTTACATTTACATAACCTTTTTTTTCAGATATTAAGCATTGAAATTAATGATGGCACCAACAATGTATTGTTTTGCCACGTGGAATTGTTTTGCCACGTGGAATACTAAACGCTTAAATGATTCGATTTACGGATCAGTTTTAAGATTTTTTTACCCATATATATATATATATATATAGATGTCGAATCTGCCTCTAGCACAGTTAGTTTTATGTTCAAATTTCATATCAGTGGTTCCCAAACTTTTTTGTCCCGTTCCCCCTTTTCCAGTCACTGATTCATTTGTGGACCCCTACAACGGAATAAGTTAAACCAGCAAAAATAAAAGATTTTTCGGTAAAAAATATATTCATGTAAAATGCCCTGCTGATTAAGCTTTAAACTTACTCATATAAAATCAAAAAACATTTCATTCAGCCCTTCTTTATTTAAGTAAAACACCTAGTAAAAATGTTATGTTAACGTTGTTATAGTTGTAGGTATTGTACACAAAAACTATCTTTATAACACTGGCTTTATTTTTGAGCTGACGAGCGAATGTATGAATAAAAAAATCATAAAACCTGTATAAATGAAACACATGTATGAAAAAAAAACACTAAAAAATCTTAAAACAGAAGTGAATGAAATTTGTGATTTATTGAAAAAAAATGTATTTTACACTATATTTCTGATATGGGACTTTTATTGTCGTTTTTGAGCAATCAACAAATCATATATGAGTATTGATATAACTATAAATAAAGCCTGCAATTAAAACATAAGCATTACTTCATTTGACACACGCGTATATGATATTTCATTCATCTTATTGATGATCTTGAGATTTGCACTGACAATGGGAAGAAGCATCTTACATGTAGGAGAAATCGAGTTTGAAACTATGGATAAAATTAAAGGGTGTGCGTCACACATCTAGCACATTATGAGTATATGCCTGTATGAGTTAGAATCTTTTGGACCCATTGAAATTCTTTCATGAACCCCTAGGGTTCCATGGACGCCTGTTTGGGAACCAAGGCCCTACATAGATAGATAGATAGATAGATAGATAGATAGATAGATAGATAGATAATTTCATAATTGTTAAACCAGTAGGTTAAAGATGAATTCATCATAAATAAAACGTACATCAGAAGTGATCCTAAAATGGTGAATTCAGTTAGTCAGTTATTTAACATAGTGATTTACGTATGGGCGATCATGTCTCGAAAAAGACATAGCTGACGGGACAGAAGATTTTCCTGCATTAGGTTGCCATTACTTTCTGCTGTAGACTAGTTGCCAACCGTGGCTAAAGAACCTAATCTGTTCTGCTAGTTAACCCATACAACGAATTCAACTGGAATTCGAACGTGGTTCTCCAATTTTTCTTTTCCGAGCTTATATCTACTAAACGTAACACACACCCTCAAAATAGTGGTTTGCAGAGATACATGTAAATTTAAAATTGAGAGAAACAAGGCGATCCTCAGGATGAAAATATCTGGGTGGGAGCTGCCCAGTCTTCATTTTCCAGATTTGATAGAGTTTGATCGAGTAAATTCATATATAGATTGATCTATATATGGATTTACTCGAGCCACAAGATTAGCAACTAGGTCTTACACTTTTTATTTTAGGAAACCAATAAAATGGAAACGCAAATTCTACTCCAACAGCTTCTTTTCTCGCACTTCCCGCCTACGGAATGCCCTTCCGTTTACTTGCCCACCCCCGACAGCTACAATCTTCAATAATTCAAATGTAAAGTCAATAGTCATCTCCTATCTCACTAACCTGCATCCTCTCTCTCATGCTCCTTTCTCCGTCCACTCCACTCTCATCAGTATTCTCATCTTTCTCTTACCCACTTCCTGACACCCGCTTTAACCTCATAACCTACCTCCTATGTAACCCCCTGCAAAACAGTGGCAGTAAAATGCCTTGCTTGGGACAATATGATTATAAAAAAAAAGATAGGTAGCCCAACAGCTACAATCTCCAAGAATTTAAATGTAAAATCAATAGCCATCTCCTATCTCACTAAATTTCATCCTCTCTCTCATGCTCCTTTCTCCATCCACTCCACTCTCATCAGTATTCTCATTCTTCTCTTATCCACTTCATGACACCCCCTTTAACCTGTCACTCTTTCTCATAACTAGTCTTCCTATGTAACCCCCACGCACAACAGTGGCAATAAAACGATTATAAAAAAAAGTTCAAATGTGTCTCAGAAACTTTGTGTGTGACAAATTATTTTCTACACTTCAACTTCTCGCTCATAGGCAGGAAGTGGCAAGAAAATGTCGTAAGAGAGAGAGAGAGAGAGAGAGAGATAAAAGCAAACTGATTTCTTTTCACAGTGAGGTTCGTCCTGTACAATGTACATTAAGAGGCAGTGTATACGGATAGGTAAGGTAGTTAATAGTTAACGCTAGACTTGAACATGTGAAGATTGTAATGATCAGGAAAGCATCATCTTGGGAGTTGGTTCCACGAAGAAAGACGAGAGAAGCACAGTCCATGGGGATACGTGTGGAAGATAACGGTTAACCCTGGACTTGAACAGGTTAAGATTGTCGTGATCGGGGAAGCTTCCTCTTGGGAGTCGGTTCCACAAAATAAAAGGTAAGAAACATAGTTTATGAGGATATATGAGGAAGATAACGGTTAACCCTAGATTTAAACAGGTTCAGATTGAAGTGATCGGGGGAGCATCCTCTTGGGAGTCGGTTCCACAAAGTAAGAGGTAAGAAGTACAGTTTATGAGGATATGTGTGGAAGATAACGGTTAACCCTAGACTTGAATTGGTTAAGATTGGAGTGATCGGGGGAGCATCCTCTTGGGAGTCAGTTCCACAAAGTAAGAGTTAAGAAGCACAGTTTTTGAGGATATGTGGTGAAGATAATTATCCATCCTAGACTTGAACAGGTTTAGCTTGTAGTAATCGAGGAAGCATCCTCCTGTGAGTCGGTTCCACAGTATAAGAGGTAAGAAGCACTGTTTATGACGATATATTGGGAAGATAACAGTTAACCTTTGACTTTAACAGGTTAAGCTTGTAGCGATCGTGAAAGCATTCTCTTGGGAGCTGTGGTTCGCGAGAAGCTGTTCGAGTGAGACTTTTCACTAATCGAAAACGAATGTAATGTGGGTGGTTTAATAAGGTGTGTTTAGATTAGAGCTTAAGCTAACACAAAAATAACACACCTAAATCATTATAGATACTCTTATTTATGTCGTACTGTTTCCTGAAGAGTTTAAACCCTTAGGTCTGCAACGTGGTTTTTTTATGTCCACATTTCATGTCCTGTGATGTTTAAATATGTCGGATAGTTTCGTTTCTTTAATGTCTTTAAAAATTTAACTTAATAGTCTGTCATATGTTTTCTGTTTTCGCAACATAAATTTATTTAAATATTTTATTTATTTTAAATATTTATTTAAATATTTTCTCACTGATTAATTCACTTTTCTTACAATTATAGTTTTAATCTTCACTCAAATTCTAATATTTGAAAGCCAGATTATTTTATCTTACCAGTATCGTTTCAATATTTTTATTTTCATTTCTTAGATACATTTGTTAAGCTTTTTACAATTTCCAGTGTCGGATTTCTTTGAATCTAACTGACAGAATTTGTATGTTAATTTTGATAACATATTTCTTGTCTTTGTCTATAATTCTGAGATGAGGTAGTTTTCCCATTATTCAGAATATTAGAACTATTGCCTTTATCTTTATTGACATGTTTACCACGTTTTGGCCGTTTTTACGTGCCGGCATTCGTCAAGTATTAGGTTTATAAATCCCAGAAATTAATAAACTGATATATCATCAGTGAGTATAGGCATTGGTTAGTTCCAGCGAATTTTGTCACAGACCAATTTCAAGATGTTGCATCGGCAATATAGATCTTAAGCCAACAGTAACACATTGTCTTTTAAAAAAAAAACAATGCCATACCAGGCTTAACAATAAACAGTTTGTTTTTGCGTTTACCTGTTCAGACATAACCAACAGATCAAAACGTTTTATCACACATCTGAAACCTCGTAAGATTTCCCACTTTTTTTCTTTAATCCATTCAAAATGGCTGACGCCTCCTACCAAATCAACATGTCTGCTACGTTGTCAATAGACCACCAGCAACATCCATCCATTACTTGCCACTTCCCCCGCTCTCTCTCTCTCTCTCTCTCTCTCTCTCTCCTTTCGAGGGATAACAATTTACATTACTGATGCTGTTCCCCATTAACTTTACACTCGGCTCCACCTACGATTCACGTTTGCCACATCAAAGTTACTGAAGAACAAGCAAACACATTCGCTTGTATATTTTTCACTCGGCACAACGAACATTCAGAGGTTTTTTGTTTTTGCTTTGCATTTATTTATTTATTTTTTTTCCTTAAGAACTAACGATTGTTAATCACAATGAATCGATTTCTGTTGTAATGTTGTAGAAAATGTCTGAGAAAAGAAATTAGATGCCAGGAATTGTATTTGCTTGGAGTCGAATGACACACAAACAAATTCTGTTATCTGATTGGTCATTACCACGATCTTAAATCACAGCGGGATTCTAAGGTAGATTTCTTTCGACGGGAGTGGGCTGGGTACTTTTCAACTATATTTACATGCAGATAAGATATTCAGTCTCGTGATTTTTGTATTGCCTGCAATATCTAAAAGGCAAGATGTTTGTGTGTGTGTCTGTCGGGCTGTCTGTATGTCCTTTATACAAATCCACAATTTTATCTGATTCTCAACAAACTTCACACAAGTATTCTTTAGGTTTCCGCTCAGGTGATGAGCTACTTATTTTTTCCGATTCCCCCCCACCCGATATCGGAAATCGATACCCCGATATCCGATTAGGTCTGATCAAGATCAGGATTTCAGCCATTTTATCGTGGTTCTTGCTGCAGAATTTGCTCTAACTTGGTAAAATTATAGTTTTTAGTCTCAAACATTGATAGATCTTCTCAGAGGACTCATTTTCCCCGATATTGGAAATCGATACCCCCGATATTCTATCGAATCTGATCAAAAACTGATATTCAGTCATCAATATGGCTCAATTTCTCCAATTTTACTCCCGATGGGTACGATAGGTTTTCATGGAATTACTTAGGTTAGTTTATCCTTGGATGACTTATATGACTCCGATTTTAGAAAGTGATACCGCGATATCCTATCGGGTCATATCAAAATCAGGTTTTCAGCCCTTTTATTTTGGTTTTTACGTCGGGTTTGGCTCTAAGTAGGTATAATTGTAGTTCTTAGTCTCGGCCATGATACCATTTACTCAGAGGACTTACACTTCAAAATTAATCTTGGTGTGACCAAAATTCAGACACTCGTGTTGTGTTGGAGTGCTGTTTTGTTTGAAATATTCTTAAAGTAAGTTTTTTTTTTCTGCCTCATTTTAAATTTTAAGCTTTTCATTTTTAATTGGTTTTCTTTAATTTAATTCTTGATTTTAGCAGATATCTCTTGACTGGACTTTTACTAAGTTAAAACTTAGTAATCCACCGCCATGTTTTTTTTTTGTTTTTTTGTTTTTCAATTGGAGTAGATAGATCTATCTATCGCCCGGTTCACACTCCACCCATGTCTATTGAACAGGTTCAGGGGCTCATCCCTTGTTCCCTGTTTAGGATGTGGTTTCCGGCTTTCTCTTTCCCAATCTTCTCCTTTTGTTTTCTTTTTTTTTTCAATTGGAGTAGATAGATCTATCTATCGCCCGGTTCACACTCTACCCATGTCTATTGAACAGGTTAAGAGGATCATCCCTTGTTCCCTGTTTAGGACGTGGTATCCGGCTTTCTCTTTTCCAATCTTCTCATTTTGTTTTCTTGTTTTGTTTTGTTTTTTCAATTGGAGTAGATAGATCTATCTATCGCCCGGTTCACACTCCACCCACGTCTATTGTACAGGTGTAGAGGCTCATCCCTTGTTCCCTGTTTAGGATATGGTTTCCGGCTTTCTCTTTTCCGATCTTTTCACTATTACGTAGCCCCCTGCACATCAGTGGCGTTACCGCCTTGCTCGGGGTGATACGATTAAAAAAAAAAAAGTTCACGACTGAAAACTTATTTAATATCGATACCAGGAAATCAAAATTTGTCTTCCATTCATTTTTCTTTCAATGTACGGTTTCGCTTTAACTGGAAACAACTATTTCTTTTTAGTCTTTCGTGCCAATGTCCAAAGTGTCTGAGCTCCAGGACCATGGATTAGTTTTAAAGCTTTCATTACACCCGAGCAACGCCGGGTTATACCGTAGACTGAAAGAAAAATGAATGGATGTAAGTCAAATTTTGATTTCCTGGTATCGATATCAAATAAGTTTTTTTCGTCGTAAACTGAATTTTGAAGGCGAAATAAGTCTTTTGAGTAAATGGTATCATGTCTGAGACTAAGAACTACAATTATACCTACTTAGAGCCAAACCCGAAGCAAAATCTAAAATAAAAGGGCTGAAAAAAATACAGACATACAGGCAGATAAACAGAAACACACACAAAGATCTTGCCTTTTATATATATATATATATATATATGTGTGTGTGTGTGTGTGTGTGTGTGTATTATCAATTTTCTGTACTATTGTAAGAATTGCAACATTGAAACTTCTGAATGTCGTTTCTTATGTCTATGTGTATGAAATTTGATTAAAATCGGACCACTCCTTCTATAACCCGATTTTTTCGATTATCGATTTTCGATATTTATCGGGGGTACCTCAACACAAAACCTAGGTAAGAACACTCGCAGATGCTTTAGTACAACTCTGTAAATTTTCAAGAAAATCGGTTCAACCGTTTCGAAGTCTATAAGTAACGGACACACGCACACACACACACACAGATACACACATACACACACATACAAAGTTCCATTTATAAATAAGTTTAGATTTTTTTTTTTTAATCATATCACCCTGAGCAAAGCGGTAACGCCACTGATGTGCCGGGGGCTACGTAAGAGTGAAAAGATAAGAAGAGAGAAAGCCGGAAACCACATCCTAAACAGGGAACAAGGGATGAGTCTCTACACCTGTTCAATAGACGTGGGTGGAGTGTGTTCAAAAGACGTGGGTGGAGTGTGTTCGTTAGACGTGGGTGGAGTGTGTTCAATAGACGTGGGTGGAGTGTGTTCAATAGACGTGGGTGGAGTGTATTCAATAGACGTGGGTGGAGTGTATTCAATAGACGTGGGTGGAATGTGTTCAATAGACGTGGGTGGAGTGTATTCAATAGACGTGGGTGGAGTGTGTTCAATAGACGTGGGTGGAGTGTATTCAATAGACGTGGGTGTAGTGTGTTCAATAGACGTGGGTGGAGTGTGTTCAATAGATGTGGGTGGAGTGTATTCAATAGACGTGGGTGGAGTGTGTTCAATAGACGTGGGTGGAGTGTGTTCAATAGACGTGAGTGGAGTGTATTCAATAGACGTGGGTGGAGTGTGTTCAATAGACGTGGGTGGAGTCTATTCAATAGACGTGGGTGGAGTGTGTTCAATAGACGTGGATGGAGTGTATTCAATAGACGTGGGTGGAGTGTGTTCAATAGACGTGGGTGGAGTGTGTTCAATAGATGTGGGTGGAGTGTATTCAATAGACGTGTGTGGAGTGTGTTCAATAGACGTGGGTGGAGTGTGTTCAATAGATGTGGGTGGAGTGTATTCAATAGACGTGGGTGGAGTGTGTTCATTAGACGTGGGTGGAGTGTGTTCAATAGACGTGGGTGGAGTGTGTTCAATAGACGTGGGTGGAGTGTATTCAATAGACGTGGGTGGAGTGTGTTCAATAGACGTGGGTGGAGTGTGTTCAATAGATGTGGGTGGAGTGTATTCAATAGACGTGGGTGGAGTGTGTTCATTAGACGTGGGTGGAGTGTGTTCAATAGACTTGGGTGGAGTGTATTCAATAGACGTGGGTGGAGTGTGTTCAAAAGACGTGGGTGGAGTGTGTTCGATAGACGTGGGTGGAGTGTGTTCAATAGATGTGGGTGGAGTGTATTCAATAGACGTGGGTGGAGTGTGTTCATTAGACGTGGGTGGAGTGTGTTCAAAAGACGTGGGTGGAGTGTGTTCGATAGACGTGGGTGGAGTGTGTTCAATAGACGTGGGTGGAGTGTGTTCAATAGACGTGGGTGGAGTGTATTCAATAGACGTGGGTGGAGTGTATTCAATAGACGTGGGTGCAATGTGTTCAATAGACGTGGGTGGAGTGTATTCAATAGACGTGGGTGGAGTGTGTTCAATAGACGTGGGTGGATTGTATTCAATAGACGTGTGTGGAGTGTGTTCAATAGACGTGGGTGGAGTGTATTCAATAGACGTGGGTGGAATGTGTTCAATAGACGTGGGTGGAGTGTATTCAATAGACGTGGATGGAGTGTGTTCAATAGACGTGAGTGGAGTGTATTCAATAGACGTGGGTGGAATGTGTTCAATAGACGTGGGTGGAGTGTATTCAATAGACGTGGATGGAGTGTGTTCAATAGACGTGGGTGGAATGTGTTCAATAGACGTGGGTGGAGTGTATTCAATAGACGTGGGTGGAATGTGTTCAATAGACGTGGGTGGAGTGTATTCAATAGACGTGGATGGAGTGTGTTCAATAGACGTGGGTGGAATGTGTTCAATAGACGTGGGTGGAGTGTATTCAATAGACGTGGGTGGAGTGTGTTCAATAGACGTGGGTGGAGTGTATTCAATAGACGTGTGTGGAGTGTGTTCAATAGACGTGGGTGGAGTGTGTTCAATAGACGTGGGTGGAGTGTATTCAATAGACGTGGGTGGAATGTGTTCAATAGACGTGGGTGGAGTGTATTCAATAGACGTGGGTGGAATGTGTTCAATAGATGTGGGTGGAGTGTATTCAATAGACGTGGGTGGAGTGTGTTCAATAGACGTGGGTGGAGTGTGTTCAATAGACGTGAGTGGAGTGTATTCAATAGACGTGGGTGGAGTGTGTTCAATAGACGTGGGTGGAGTGTATTCAATAGACGTGGGTGGAGTGTGTTCAATAGACGTGGATGGAGTGTATTCAATAGACGTGGGTGGAGTGTGTTCATTAGACGTGGGTGGAGTGTGTTCAATAGATGTGGGTGGAGTGTATTCAATAGACGTGGGTGGAGTGTGTTCAATAGACGTGGGTGGAGTGTGTTCAATAGATGTGGGTGGAGTGTATTCAATAGACGTGGGTGGAGTGTGTTCATTAGACGTGGGTGGAGTGTGTTCAATAGACGTGGGTGGAGTGTGTTCAATCGACGTATTTCATTCTTAGTTACTTCCCTGAAGTTAACTTAGCTAGATGGATGCTAATTGGTATATTTTTCCCTATCTTTCTTTTTAGGTAACAGATATCAGGTTTCTGGTAGTTGCTGAGCGCTCTTCAGGGTTTTTTTTTCGAGTATGTATTTCGTATTCTTTTGTGTATCGAGATGAGTGTATAGTTGAGTTACTGTTTCATCGAATGATTGCTATTAATTGCCTTTTCCTGCATGGATTTCGCACAGTTTTTTGTCATTGTGCGGTTTATTTTAATTGCTAACACTGTTTTGCTTTTTTAATTTGTATATAAATTGTATTCATTGTAAAACTCACGAGATTTTTGCTCTTATGTACTTAGCTCACTGGTGCCCCCTATATAGAAATTTACTCACCACCCCTTTAACTGTGAAACCCATAAAATGTAAAAACAAATTCTACTCCATCAGTTTCTTTTCTCGCACTTCCCGCCTTTGGAATTCCCTTCCATTTACTTGCTTCCCCGACAGCTACAATCTCCAAGAATTTAAATGTAAAGTCAATAGTCATCTCCTAAATTCCCTTCTATATACTTGCTTTCCCGACAGCTACAATCTCCAAGAATTTAAATGTAAAGTCAATAGTCATCTCCTATCTCACTAATTTGCATCCTCTCTTTTTTTCACTCTCATCTGATTTCTCCAGTATTCTCATCCCTCTCCTACCCGCTTTCTGACACCCCCTTAATTTTGACACTCCTTCTCATAATTTCTTCCTATGTAACCCCCTGCACAACAGTAGCAGTATAATGCCTTGCTTGGGGTGATATGATTATAAAAAAAAATTCTATACTATTACAATGTGGATATAAAGTGGGGGATCAAATCTACATTACAATCAATATATAAACTGATCACTCACTTTATGGCCATATTCCTCCTTCTCTTACCCACTTCCTTACACTTCCTATAACATGTCACTCTTTCTCATAACTTTCCTCCTATGTAACCCCCTGCACAACAGTGGCAGTATAAGGCCTTGCTTGGGGCGATACGATTATTAAAAATAAATTATGAGGTATTATGGCGACTGTAGTACGTGTAACTAATACTATGGTATGTTTAGGTCAATAATCATGGCGAGCTAAATTTAAGATAAAACAGAAAAAAATCAGCCTTTCCTCACCCCCCTTTTGGCCTTGTGCCACGTTTTTATATTATTCAACATAAGATTTTGCTTTCTTCGATGGTGCCTTGATTGTAGAAATTTAAGCATATTACTAGAGTGGCAAATAGGTCTCACCGTAAGCTTTATTCTAATAGTTTTGTGTTTTCACACCTCTTGCAGTTGAACCTTACTTCTAATTTCTAGCAAGCCTGCCACCCACTATCTTCAAAAATTTAATTGCAGCGTCTGTCACTATTTTCTGTTATTTTAGTGTCCTTTCTTCTCATGAAAGTCTTCAAATTCTCTTTCACTCCCACTTGGGTCTTAGTGGCATTATTACCTTGCTTGGGGTGAAATGATTGATAACAAATTCTTCATAATTGCTAAACCAGCAGGTTGAAAACGAATCCTTCATAAACAAAGTGAACATCAAAAGTGAACCTAAAATAGTGGATTCAGTGCCATACGTGATACACTGGGCAGAAGATTTTCCCACAGTATTTTCTGCAGTAGACTGATTTTCTTTTCAATCGTATCACCCCGAGCAAGGCGGTAACGCCACTGATGTACAGGGGTCTACATAAGAGTAAAAATATTAGGTAGAAGGAGAGTAAAGAGAAACACAAACCAGTTAAAAAAGGAACAAGAGAAGGATGGAATACAGGTGTGATGACAGTTGCTAGGTGGAGAGAAAGATTGGTTGGTTGTTTTGTTTTTATGGCATATCAACACCTCGGCGGGTCATTTATTGCCAACTAAATTTTATTTATTTATTGCTGGTAATACCTTTTTCTTTCAACACTTTATTGTTGTTTTTATATAAGTTTTGTGTCTAGTAATACTTTTTTCTTTTCGACTATCAAGATTCATTGGGATTTGTTTTTAAGGGCAGGGTCCCCAAGTTCTACCCTTGTTATTTAACCCATAACTGGAGAGAAGGGACGGATTAATACCTTTCCCAAGGGTACCAGTGCTTAAGTGAATGCAGGGCATTTAACTGGAATTCGAACTCGGCTCACCGATTTCTCTTTCCGAGCCGATATCCACTGCACCACAACGCACATCCGTCACTAAACGCTTACAGCACCTGGTATTCCCAAGCGGTCACCATCTAAGTACTGACAAGGCTCAATGTTGCTTAACTTCAGTGATCGAGCGAGAACCGGTATATTCAACGTGATATGGCTGTAAGTGGATAGAAATGAAAAGATATACAGGATGGTGTAGAATGAACTAGAATCATGTGGTTAAGAGATGGATATTGACATTGCATTTAAATTCTTGGAGGTTGTAGCCGTTAGGAAAGAAAGAATATAGAAGTTCCACGACCGGAAAGTGCGAGAAAAGAAGCTGGAGAAGTAGAATTGTCGTCTGTATTTGGTTAATCTAACTGTGAATGGGTGAGACCCAGTTGCTAGTCTGGTCGCACGAGTAAACACCTTTTGCAGGGGCACCAGTGACTAAAGTTCGTTGGAGTAGAAGCCATGAAAATATTTATAGAACAGACAAAGGGAAGCCACATCTCGTCGGTTGGGAAGTGGCTGGAGTCGTGCCGCCAAGTTGGTACCTATCACATTACTGATTCTCTTTTGGAGCCTGTTAAGAACGCTGAGATGAACAGCGGGGGCGCCCGACCATATATGTCGGCAGTACTCCATGCTCGGACGAATGGTTGATTTGTATATATGCAGGATGGATTCAGGCAGGAAAAACAATCTGACCCGACACAGTGACCCAACCTTCCAAGAACCCAATCTGTTCTGCTGTTTAACCCATAGCTTGAGAGAGAAAAGACGGATTAACACTTTTTTCAAGGGTATTTGTAGATAGGTGAACTCTACTCGAATTCGAACTCAGCTCTACGTATTTCTCTTTCCGATTCGATAACCACTGCACCACAACGCACTTCCTCAAAATGATGGATTGCAGAGATAAATTTAACTTTAAAATTGAGAGAAAAGAAGCGATCCACGGTATGAAAACATTTCCTAATAAGGGCATCACCTAATTCCAAGTAGAAATCAAAAATGGTTTCCTGGGTTTGGCGAACAACATTGAAAACAAGATGAGAATTGCAGTTAATGAAGCCGAGGAGATCACAGGAAAAATGGACAGAAACGACGAGAACAAAGAAAGATAATCAAAGTCAAGAAGAGATAACAAGAAAAATTAACAGAAGTTGCCAGAATCTACTTTGCGCATTTACGAGTCTACCATTCCTCCATACATTGTCGGCTCAAGGCCGTATCACGTTGGAACACCGGTTCTCATCCAATCACCTAAACTATCTGAATGCCAAGCCTTGTCCGTATTTAGATGGATAACAGCTTCGAAACGATAGATGCTGAAAGTTCGGATGTGTAGTAAATAGTGACATAGAATTAGAAATCAAAGATTTTAGTCGAGTTCACTATATTCATTTACATGCAAATATCATTGGGAAATGTATGAATCCACCTCTTATCCCCCAGGTATGAAAGAATTTGACACAAAATAAAAAAAAAAAAACAATTAAAGAGAGAAAACAATAAAGGAAGGGGAAATAAGAAGACAGAAGATAACGATTGATATTTGCGTTAAAATTTTTGAAGATCAAAGTTTGACTGGAATGCCAGATACCGGAAGAGAGTTCCACAAGTGAGAGAAGAAACTGTTAGCATAGGACTAAGAATAATATGATAAGAAGAAAATTTAAATAAGGAAAGAAAACAATAAAGGGGAATTAAGAAGACAGAAGATAACGATTGATAATGCATTTAAATTTTTGAAGATCAAAGTTTGACTGGAAAGTAAGGAGCCAGAACAAAGTTTCACAAGCAAGAGATGCAAAAGAAGAAACTGTTAGCATCGAACTTATGGTTGCACCTAGCCATTTCAACTATATCCAGGTTTCTCTTATATCCGGTTTTGGTCTATTTTATATACATTACCACAGGCTCTAATTTAGGACCAGAGAAAATCTCTCTTATATCCAGGTTTCTCTTATATCCGGTTTTGGTCTATTTTATATACATTACCACAGGCTCTAATTTGGGACCAGAGAAAATCTATCTTATATCCGGGTTTCTCTTATATCCGGGTTTGGACTATTTTATATACATTACCACAGGTTCTAATTTGGGACCAGAGAAAATCTCTCTTATATCCAGGTTTCTTTTATATCCGGTTTTGGTCTATTTTATATACATTACCACAGGCTCTAATTTGGGACCAGAGAAAATCTATCTTATATCCAGCTTTCTCTTATATCCGGTTTTGGTCTATTTTATATACATTACCACAGGCTCTAATTTGGGACCAGAGTTAATCTATCTTATATCTGGGTTTCTCTTATATCAGGGTCTCTTATATCTGGATTATATAGTCTATTTTCTTACTTTTCTTTAAGCTGTGGACCTTCGTCGCCAATTTGTTGTGGATTTTTGGCGAAAGTTCGCCGCAAAGTGTAGTAACTGTTTTGTGCCGGAGTAAGACAAGGAACAAGAAGGTGGCTTCAAAACAGTGTATTAATTAGTATAACAAGAAAACAAGATATTCAAAGAAGTGTTAATAAATAGTATTATAGAAATAAGTAAGTTCGAAGCTATTATTAAGCTGCTTGATTAGTAGTTGTCGTTCTTTTTTCGACACTCCTTGTATCTTGTTCTGCTTTTTCTTACTCTCCTCGGGCTTCTCGACAAGGTACAGCGGAGGGTCTGTAATGTGATTGATACCAACTTGGCAGACCGCCTGCAGTTTCTCTCTCACTGGCGCGACGTGGCTTCCCTGTGCCTCTTCTATAAATACTTTCACGGCTTCGGCTCCGATGAACTTAGATCACTGGTGCCCCCTAGATACGAATTTGCACGAGAAACTAGATTAGCAATTAGATCCCACCCTTTTACAGTGAAACCGATAAAATACAACCGCAACTTCTACTCCAACAGTTTCTTTTCTCGCACGTCCCGACTGTGGAATTCCCTTCCACATGATTGCTTCCCCGACGGCTACAATCTCCAGGAGTTTAAATGTAAGGTCAATAGACATCTCCTAACACACTAACCTGCACCCATTCTATCAAACACTCTTCCCATCTGCCCAACCCTCATCCTCGGTATCCTTACTCATCTCTCACCTTCCTCCTGACATTCCCTATGTCTAACCACTCCTTCTCTTTACCTTCCCCTATGTAGCCCCATGCGCAATAGTGGCAGTGGAATGCCTTGCTTGGGGTGAAATGATTAAAAAAAAATGATAAAACCTAATAAATATGAAACTCTTAAAAAAAATCTTCCTCTCATTGTACCCGTCCTGCACGCCAGGGGCGGTATTGCCATGTTGTGATAAGAGTATATATAAAAAATGATGTTTTGAAAGATGAAGAAGAATATTACAAATGGCTGCCACTGCTTTTTCACTAAACTTCAATCTCGGAATACAAACCATACTTTAAAGAAACAAGAGCAAATAAAACTGACTGTACATGTCATCTTTTCACAAAAGTATTGATTAAATAAAAAATATTCTTGATTGTACTTACTGACTAACAAATATGGCAGATGAAAACAAGCCATGCGAACAGGATTATTTTTTTCTTTTTAGGAGCGACTATTCAGCAAATGAACAAATCTTACAAGCGGTAGATCAATTGATTGGAAGGAAATTCATGTAGAACATAAAGAAACCATGTTGTTTAGCTTTGGTTGATGAATAGAAGCTACCCGACTTTGGTTGATGAATAGAAGCTACCCGACTTTGGTTGATGAATAGAAGCTACCCGACTTTGGTTGATGAATGGAAGCTACCCGACTTTGGTTGATGAATGGAAGCTACCCGACTTTGGTTGATGAATAGAAGCTACCCGACTTTGGTTGATGAATAGAAGCTACCCGACTTTGGTTGATGAATGGAAGCTACCCGACTTTGGTTGATGAATAGAAGATACCCGACTTTGGTTGATGAATAGAAGCTACCCGACTTTGGTTGATGAATAGAAGCTACCCGACTCGGCAAAAATACGCAGTCATCTTTAACTCACTATGAAAAACGGGGTATTAACGAAACTGTTTTAAGAAAGTTGGTTCACTGTGTTGTGCTATACAATCTTTCCCTTCAATATCTCTCACATGACAACCATTCATCAATAGTTTGATTATTGCCGCCGCATATGACCTGCTGACCCTGCTGTATATTTAAAGATTTTTGTAAAATCCCAAAAAGAATCCATAATGTTATTGGTCTTGACCTGGGATCTCGCATTTTCAAATGTTGCTTTTCTGGGATTTTTCTAGGCATACTTTTATGACAAATGTTCTGATGATATTAAGAATTTAGGGGGAAGCACTAAATATGTCGTCGGCTGTGTGTCGTGGTGCAGTGGATATCGACTCGGAACGTCAAATCAAGAAGTCAAGTTCAAATTCCAGTTGAATTCTTTTCATTCACATACGCACAAATACCCTTGGGAAAGATATTAATCCGTCTCTTCCCTCCAGTTATGGGTTAAATAATAACCTACAACTTTCACAATGGACTGCTCTTACTCATAAATGAGCTCATGGCTGCCACAACACCAGATGATGTGATATCAGCACCCCATTTTTGAAAAAGAAAAAGAAAAAGAATATAAACTAACTGTCTGGAGGTGAATCCAGGTAAACAAAAATCTCAGGTAAAATTCCGGTGTTTATAAACTAAAAAAAGTGTATTTACAATAGTCAGTTAAGTGCCATACGTGATTCAAACTTGGGTGATCATGTCTTAAAGAGACATGACTGACTGGGAAGAAGATTATCCCGCAGTAGGTTGCCATTACTTTCTTCGATAGACTGGTTGCCAGCCAAGGCTATAGAACCAAATCTGTCCTGTTATTTGACTCATAGCTAGAGGGAGAAAATTATAATAATAATTATGAATTATTACGTAGTAATTAGTGGGGGATCAGTTTAATACTTCATAACAATAGAAACCGATTTCCCACTTTATGATCAGTAGAAGCCTTAATCATGATTCCAACTATTTTATTCAGTCAGTCAGTTGTGCCATACGTAATACACACTTTGAGCGATCATGTCTCGAAAGAGACATGACTGACTGGGCAGAAGATTATCCCGCAGTAGGTTGCCATTACTTTCTGCTGTAGACTGGTTGCCGACCAAGGCTATAGAACTCAATCTGTCCTGTTATTTAACCCATAACTGAAGGGAAGAGACGGATTAATAACTTTTCCAAGGGTAATTGTGCATAAGTGAATGCAAGGAATTTAACTGGAATTTAACCGTAATTTGTCGTTTTGAGTCGATGTGCACTGCCTCACAACGTAAATTCGTACAGACGTGGCACCAAATAGACAAGCTCGTTAGAGTAGAAGTGAAAATATTCATAGAAAAGACAGACAGAAGCTACATCCTGTCGGTGAGAAAGTGACTGAAGTCGAGTTGCCAAATCGGGATCGATCCCATTGCAGATCCTCCTTTTTTATTTGTTTACTAAAAATCGTGAGAAGAAATATATATAAATAAATATATATATATATATATAAATATATATAAATAAATATATAGCAAAATTTGTCAATGCGTAACTATGTACATTGCCCAGTAAATAAGAAAGCCGAATGCATGGTCATCAGTAAAAAGGGTAGCCCAGTATGCCAAATACAGGTCAGGGATACTAGAATCAAGCAGGTACAGAAATTTAAAATAGCGAGGAAGTGCTATAACAGAAGACGGAAAGTGCGACACAGAGATCCGAAGGCGAATTGGCATGGCGAAGGAAGCTTTCCAGAAGTTGAGTAAAGTATTAAAAAAACAGGACAATTTTTCGCTAGAAACAAAGAACAGAGTACTGGATGTCAGGAAAAGATGAAGGAAAAACTTGAAGCAACTGAAATGTGGTTCTACAGAAGGATGCTGCGAATATCATGGATCGAGCATGTGAGCAATGATGAGGTCTTAGAAATGATGGAAACGAAAAGGAAGTTAATACAATCAAGAAGAGACAGCTGAAGTTCCTGGAACATGCAATGAGGAAGGAGGGCTTGGAGAACCTGATACTAACAGGCCAGATAGAGGGAAAAAGAGACAGGGGAAAGCAACGGATAATATATTTGAAGAACTTAATCAGGTGGATGACGGAACGAGGGTTGCATGGTGTAACAGGAGAAGGTGTGTTAAGAGACACCAGGGATAGGGAGACGTGGAAAGCTATGATCGCCTACGTCCTGAAAATCGCCTACGTCCTGAAAAGACATGGCACATAAAAGAATATATATGCCGTTTGTAAGAAATTATAATGTGGATATAAAGTAGGGGATCAAATCTATATTATAATCAATATATAAACTGATTCCTCATTTTGTGGCCATGCTAGTTTCTATACATTTATATTCTAGATTTATGGGCTTGAGCTAGTGGATAGCAGAGCGGGGTTTGGGTGGTGTAGCAGGAGACAGCTTGCTAAGAGCCACCAGGGATAGGGAGACGTGGAAAGTCATTATCGTCTACGTCCTGAAGGGACAGGGCACATAGAAGAAGAATGTTTTCAAGGAGATCCAATTTTAGCAGTTCTCAATATTAAAAGATAAAGCGGCAATAATAAATAAATAATGAAAAGCCCTAAATGAAACTGATATCCTTGCTTCCCTGATAGCTTCTTCTTCTTCTTCTTGTCTGTGTCGTGGTCTTTTAGGATGTAGGTGATCATTGTCATCCACATCTTCCTGTCATTTTTCACTTAATATATTTTGTCATGTTATTTCTCCCAAACCCTGCTCTATTATCCGTTTGTTTAAGCCCATGAAGTGTCATGGTCTGTTTTTCTTTGTTTCTCTCTTTTCGTCTATCCACCCTGTGAGTGTCAGATACTCCAACCCTCCTTCCTCATTACATGTCCCAGAAACTTCAGCTATCTTTTCTTGGTATTAGGTATTAGTTTCCTTTTCGTTTCCATCCTCTGCATTACAATCTCCAAAAGTTCAAATGAAATTGTGACACGATAACTAGGCATATATGTATTTTATTATAATAGATTAAAATAGAGTATGGTTAAGAATAGAAAATAGTTTAAAAAACATATTTAACAAAAATGAAAAAAGAAGAGGAAAAAATAAATAAATAAACGCTTTTTCTTTTATGAGGAAAATTGTGGAAGAGACAAGGGTATCCGATTACTGTTTTAAATCCTACCACTCCTCCGGTAAATATTTGACTCAGTGATTTAATGTGATAAAGAGATAAGTTCAGGAGATAAAAGTTCAGGAGGTGGGTTTTCGAATGACCAGGTCAAAGGCTGTCTTTTACTGTATCTTGACCACACATTAAGAATTTTCCGGCGGAAGCTTTATTAAGATAAAAAAAAAAATAACTGAAATTTCAGACTTACAGTCGCCAATGTTTATCACTGGTGGTCTAAAGCATTTCCGGATTTCTGAATTCATTTTAAATAAATAGAAGTTAGTTAGTGAGTTTAAAGGGAGTTCCGCCGGGCGTGTACTTGAAGTAAGAATCTCCGTTCGTCTTGTTTCGGTCAGTTCGGATTTGTTGATCTCCATTAATTAGAGTTAGAGCTGTGTGTCACATTCGCCTGCCCCAACCGAAAAGGCTAACTCTAAACGAATAAAGCATCCTTTCAACTCATCCAAGTTGTGGAAGTTCGTTCCTTATAGTTCAATCTTGTACCCCCAGCTTGAGGCTCCGACATTTTCAACAAACCCCCGGCAAACATCACAGCGTGGAGAACGGCCGCCGGAGAAATTGTTCGGACCGTCCGTTGGGGTGTTACAAAATGTCATTTGCCATGTCCTACCTCCCTAAATTCCATCCACCCCAAAATACCATCCACCCCCTAAATCTTATCCACCCTAAAATATCCCATCTACCCCTAAATCTTATCCACCTCTAAATCCCATCGACCTTCTAAATCTTACCCACTTCTCTAAATCCCATCCACCTCCTAAATCTTACCCACCCCCAAAATCCCATTCACCTCCTAAATCTTACCCACCCCCAAAATCCCATTCACCCTCTAAATCTCATTAACCTATCTCAATCCCTTCCACTTAATTTAAATCTTAACCACCTCCAAAATCCCATCCACTCCCTAAATCTTATCCACCCCTTAAATTCTATCCACCCTCTTAATCTTATCCACCCCCCCAAAAATTAATCGACCCCTTAAATCCCATCCACCTTTTTCGAAGCATCCTCTGTACCCTGTTTTTTCTCTCACTGTAACTCTCTACGAAACAGTGGCTGTCCTGCCTTGCTTGGGGGTGAAGTGATTATAAAAAATTAAAAAAAAAACCAAAAGATAATTTCAAAGCCCAATTTGAGATAATAATTTAACGTATTCTTCTTTTTATTATTTGGCACAGGGTAGAGCTGCTGAAATGTGATATCCGTTTGCACTTGACAGAAAGCTCAATATTTTGACACACATTCTATCTTTGGTATTTATTATCTACACCCTTGTGCAAATTAATTGAAACAACTTCTTTAGTTTCCTTTCTTTCACCATACAGTCAGTTTTAGACCCACTAGAGTGACAGAGTGTAATCGATTTCTATTTTTTCTTTAGAGGAGGTAATTTGAAGTGGTGTGCAGAAAAATAAATCTATTTTCAGGGTGTATGATTAGATTTGTTTAGCCTCGAAAGATATTGCATCTTCCGTCGGATTTTTTATCACGCCCAAACACATATTGTTTCGGCTTTCGATTAGTTGTCTGCGATGAGAAAGCGTAAGAAAATTGTAACGCTACACGAACACACTGGCAAGCCTTACAGAGAGATCGCAGATATTGTTTGTGTTAGAATTTCAACTGTCAGTCGTGTTAAAGCAAAGAAACAAACTGGATCCAACAGTCCAAAAAATTTAAAAAAATGCGATCGGAAGAAAAAAAAAAACAACGCCCCGAGACGACGTATGCGTGATCAGGGAAAGTGTGAAAGCTCATCGGAAGACATTATCTGTTTTCTTTCTTTCTTTCTTTCTTTCTTTCTTTCTATCTATCTATCTATCTATCTATCTATCTATCTATCTATCTATCTCATTTAATTCATAGCTATCTATCTATCTATCTATCTATCTATCTATCTATCTATTTAATTCATATCTATCTATCTATCTATCTATTCTATCTATCTATCTAGTCTGTTCTATCTATCTATCTATCTATCTATCTATCTATCTATCTAGTCTATCTATCTATCTATCTATCTATCTATCTATCTATCTATCTATCTATCATCTATCTATCTATCTATCCTATTCATATCTATCTATCTATCTATTCTATCTATCTATCTATCTATCTATCTCAGTCTGTTCATATCTATCTATTCTATCTATCTATCTATCTATCTATCTATCTATCTATCTATCTATCTATCTCAGTCTGTTCATATCTATCTATCTATCTATCTATCTATCTATCTATCTATCTATCTGTCTGTTCATATCTATCTATCTATCTATCTATCTATCTATCTATCTATCTATCTCAGCCTGTTCATCTATCTATCTATCTATCTATCTATCTATCTATCTATCTATCTATCTATCTATGTCTCAAGGCCTCCTTATCATGAAAAATAACTCATATCAAGATTAAATTGTACAAAATTTAGTTTTATTTCTCCTTTCAAACATTTACGCTGTTATTTCACAAATATTCCAAACAATTAACTGAAATTTCCTGTCAGACGTTGGCTCCTATTCTCTCCCACCCCAAGTTGCTCGGCCCAAACACTTCTCGCTTGATGATGGCAAATGACATATAACCTGAGACTCTCTAGTTGAGGCCATCCTACAATTTGCTGATTGTTTTCAACTCAGGTAACGACGAGACGGACGGGCTGTTGCAACTTGGTGTCATTTTCGTATCTTTTTTTCTTTTTTGGGTCTCGGGTACAGATAAGATTGCTTTTTTTCTTATTATTTTTTTTTCAATATTCAAATAAATATTAAACTAGCGTCATAGCCCGGCGTTGCCCGTGCAACTCAGAACATTTTAGTAGTAGGAGAAGATGCCAATGAGAGGAGTAAAATAAAAATTAAATATAAAGGCTCATTTTTTTTTCTTTTTAATAAAAAATATTTTAGTCGTGTTCGACACGTATGATTTGATTTCTGTGACGTAATTTAGCAACCATCTTAGATCTTAGATGTTTTACGGAGTAAATGTAAACAATCGGCTCCATTGACCAAAAAGTACGAAGGGTAAAATTGCTAAACTTAAACTCAAAAATTATGTGTCGACCTGGTTTCCCTGTAGATATGTGTCCATAGAAAGTTTGAATGGCGTAGCTTAAAAAATGTAGGCGTGCGTAGGGAATAGTAAGACACAGACTCACAGATTTCCTTTTATATATATATAGATAATTAAAACACTCGGAAGACAGATATTAATCTTCTTCTTCTTCTTCTTCTTCTTCTTCTTCTTCTTCTTCTTCTTCTTCTATGTGCCCTGTTCTTTCAGGACGTAGGCGATCATGGCTTTCCACGTCTCCCTATCCCTGGTGGCTCTTAGTACACTTTCTCTTGTTACACCATGCAATACTCGTTCCATCATCCACCTGATTAGATCCTTCAAATATGTTATCCGCTGCGTTCCCCTGTTTCTTTTCCCCTCTATCTGGCCTGTTAGTATCAGGTTCTCCAAGCCCTCCTTCCTCACTGCATGTCCCATGAACTTTAGTTGTCTCTTCCTGATGATCAGTATTAATTTCCTTTTCGTTTCCATCCTTTCCAAAACCTCATCATTGCTCACATGCTCGATCAATGATATTCGCAGCATCCTTCTGTAGAACCAAATTTCAGTTGCTTTAAGTTTTTCCTTCATCTTTGATGATATTGTCCAGCATATTGAAGAACCGACATCACATAGCAATCCAGTACTCACCTCTTTGTTTCTAGTGAAATTGTCCTGTTTCTTAATACTCTTCTCAGCTCCTGGAATGCATCCTTGTGCTTTTGGATCTCAGGAATATAAATGTGTAGAAACTGCTGTGACCACAAAGTGAGGGGTTAGTTTATATATTGATTGTAATATGGAACTGATCCCCTACCTTATATCCAGTATGCTTCTGTAGAACCACATTTCAGTTGCTTCATGTTTTTCCTTCATCTTTGATGATATTGTCCAGCATTCACTGCCATATTGAAGAACTGACATCACATAGCAATCCAGTACTGTCCTCTTTTTTCTAGCGAAATTTTCCTGTTTCTTAATACTTAACTCAACTTCTGGAATGCTTTCTTCGCCATGGCAATTCTCCTTCGGATCTCTGTGTCGCACTTTCCGTCTTCTGTTATATCACTTCCTAGGTATTTATATTTCTGTACCTGCTTGATTTTAGTATTCCCCACCTGTATTTGGCATTTTGGGCTGCCTTTTTTACTGATGACCATGCATTCGTTTTTGTTTTTTTTGGGGTTTTTTTGCAGTTTATTTGTAATCCTTTCTTGTCACTCTCTTCTGCCACCTTCTGTAGAAGATCTTGTAGTTTCATTTCCGTGTCTGCTATCAGCATTGTATCATCTGCGTATCTTATGTTGTTCAAATTGTGGCACCCGATGACAAATCCTGGCATAACATCTAGGGTTCGAATATTTTCCGTAAATGTAAGCCCAATAAACAATAAAGGCTTCTCTGATATACTACTAAGATGTAGGGTGCAGTGGATATTGGCTCGGAACGAGAAACCGGATATCCGAGTTCGAAATCCAGTGGAATTTGTTGCATTCACTTACGCGCAAATATCCTTGGGAAAGGTATTAATCCGTCTCTTTTCCCTCCAGCTATGGTTTAAATAGCGGGACAGCTTAGATTCTATAGCGTTGGTTGGTAGGTAACCAGTCTACCGCATAAAATAACGGCAACGTAAATTGCGGGATCTGTTTATTCTTATGAAGTAATAAACTGATTCCCCTAGAATTAGTACGAATTAATATACTCGGAAACGAATACAAATGAAGAGTCTGTTGGACATAAAGTGAGGGATCTGTTTTCTATTGATATGAAGTAATAAACTGATCCCCCCCTTATAATTAATAGAAATTAATGGACAGAAGATTTTTCTGCAGTAGGTTGCCATTACTTTCTGCTGTAGACTGTTTGCCATCCAAGGCTATAGAACACAATCCATCCTACTATTCAACCCATAGGTGGAGGAAGAAGATACGGATTATAATATATTATTATATTAATAAGTAGTAATTATTAGGAGATGGACCAAACTATTACTTCATAAAAATAGAAAAACATCCCCCACTTTAAGTACAGCTGAAGATTTCCAGTTATATTAATATGTACGAATCAGTTCATTACTTCATAACAACAGAAAACTGACCCCCCACTTTATGACCATTAGAAGCTTTAATAATTTTTCCATCTATTACATTCACTCAGTCAATTAAGTACCATACGTGATATACGCTTGGGCGATCATGTCTCGAAAGAGACATGATTTACTAGATAGAAGATTTTCCTGAAGTAGGTCCAACAGAAGCTTTAATTGTATTCGTTTCCGATTATATTAATTTCTATTAATTCTAGAGGGTTAGTTTCTTTCTTCATAACAATAGGAAACAGATCCCTCACTTTAGGTATACCAGTAGCTTTAATTATGTTTCAAACTGTTATATTCAGTCAATTAGTGAAGTGCCATACGTGATACACGCTTGGTTGATCATGTCGTGAAAGAGACATGACAAACTGGGCAGAAGATTTTCGTGCAGTAGGTTCTGCGGTAGACTGGTTGCCAGTCAAGGCTATAGAACCCAATCTATCTTGCTTTTAAATCCATAGTTGGAGAGAGGAGAGATGGAGTCTTTACTGAGGATATTTGCGCGTAAAGTGAATGCAGAGAAATCAACAGAAATTAAATTTTACTCGGCTTTCCGAATTTTCATTCTGATCCAATATCCACTGCACCACAAGGGCACGTGAGTATATATATATATATATATATATATATATATATATATATATATATATTTGTGAAAATCCACGAATGTGCATGTGTATATATATATCTGTGTGTCTCTATGTGGCTGTATGCATGTTTTTATGTTTGTATGTCTGTGTGTTTGTGTCTGCATGTGCGTGTGTATGTGTGTGACTGAGAGTGAGAGAGACAGTTCATGAATATTTATGAATCTCATGAATATTCATCAGTTTATAAAGATTCATGAGAAAAGGACATGGCCATCACCCTCGTTTAATTCCCACAACATCAGCTGGTTGAATATTTTTCGAGACATGATGAAGGCCGGATGAAAACATGCGGCGACAAAGAATTATTAAATTCTAGAAAGGATAAATTCAAAGCGTTTTCTTGACAGAACGTCCTGGCCATTTGTAAAAGACGATAACGAGTTTCAAATCCCGTTTCATAGTCTTAAATTTTGTTTTATATTCATGAATTGAGAATCAGAAATTTTAGGGTTTAATTTATTGATGACAAAAGGATAACAGGGGCTGAAGAAGAAATTAGAATTAAATTATCATTCATATAATAGCACCATTATATATATATATCAGTAATGCTTGCATTAATTCCTGACCACTGACAATCCTTTTCTTCCTGATTTTCAATACATTCTTATAGTAAAATCATTTCCAATGAATTTCTAGATATGCTTTTAGTATTTGCTATGTCACTATATATGTAATCATTAGTGGGAATGAAAGTTTGGATGGATTTGTTTAATAAATCCTATCAGTGATAAGACAGCTTACATAAATGGCTAGTACATAATTTGCAATGCATTCCTATAGTAAAATCATTTCCAATGAATTTCTAGATATGCTTTTAGTATTTGCTATGTCACTATATATGTAATCATTAGAGGGAATGAAAGTTTGGATGGATTTGTTTAATAAATCCTATCAGTGATAAGACAGCTTACATAAATGGCTAGTACATAATTTGCAATGCATTCCTATAGTAAAATCATTTCCAATGAATTTCTATATATGCTTTTAGTATTTGCTATGTCACTATATATGTAATCATTAGAGGGAATGAAAGTTTGGATGGATTTGTTTAATAAATCCTATCAGTGATAAGACAGCTTACATAAATGGTTAGTAAATAACTTGCAATGCATTCCTATAGTAAAATCATTTCCAATAAATTTCTATATATGCTTTTAGTATTTGCTATGTCACTATAGATGTAATCATGAGAGAGAATGAAAGTTTGGATGGATTTGTTTAATAAATCCTATCAGTGATAAGACAGCTTACATAAATGGCTAGTATATAATTTGTGTCCAGAATTTATAATTGATAGTAGCAGAATGTGTGTATGTAAAAAAGATTAAAATGGTTGCTAATAAAAGTCTGTGATCTTTTCCTTTATAAAGGAAATTCAGGCAATAATGGAGATTGTACTTATCAAAGTCAGTTGAAGTATCTTGTTTTTGTTTCCTTTGAAGCTGTGTGGGTGAAGACGAAGAAAGGAAAATTGAAAGAAGAGGTAGAATGACTGCATGTCGACGAGACACGACCTCTGCGTCTTGAAATTTCTTCCTTACTTTGTATGAGGTCCTTCAGATACCGCTCCCATTCTAACTGATTTTGACCGGTCAGGGGACGTCCTCAAATAGTGACAGGCTCCAAACTGCAGTTTCATTTTCTAGGTGTGAAAAAAAATGGCTGGCATCATAGATCCGTTTCGTATTTTCTATCCAATCAACATTCAGAATTGAGTTTGATATTTTCTATCCAATCAACATCCAGAATTTTACTTTACACACTGACTTGTGAAATTTGGCTTTGTCTGGGTTTTTCCAAAATGTTTTTAGTCGTTTGGATTTGTATCCTATAATTGCTGTGTTTTAGCAGTAATCTATCCCCAGTCAAACTGTAACAATTTTTCATATCTATTTACGGAGGCAGTCCATGACAGACTGAAATATATTGTCCACTAGGAATGTCATAATTGGTTATATCAAATAGTGGATAAGTAACCAGCCAAAGTGTAACAACATTTTTTTTTAGTATACTTCAAATTTAGGATATTGCCGGTAAACAGATTTTAAATTTTTGAGAAAAATAACTTGAATAAACACATTATTAAAGAGAAAAGAAATAAAATATTAAAATTACCTTTTTAAATGGGGAACACAGGTGACCGAAAAAATAAAAGTGGAAACCAAGGTTGTGCAACTTTACTTATCGCTCGACGGGAATTGTAGCTCACAGGTCAAATCCAAAGAGAGATGCGTCTCTAAGATCGTAAGACAGATGAGACGTTGAGTTAGTTGGGTTTAAAATATTGAAATTGCCTTTTTAAATGGGTAACACAGGTGACCGAAAAAATAAAAGTGGAAACCAAGGTTGTGCAATTTTACCTATCGCTCGACGGGAATTGTAGCTCACAGGTCAAATCCACAGAGAGATGCGTCTCTAAGATCGTAAGACAGATGAGACGTTGAGTTAGTTGGGTTTAAAATATTAAAATTACCTTTTTAAATGGGTAACACAGGTGACCGAAAAAATAAAAGTGGAAACCAAGGTTGTGCAATTTTACCTATCGCTCGACGGGAATTGTAGCTCACAGGTCAAATCCACAGAGAGATGCGTCTCTAAGATTGTAAGACAGATGAGACGTTGAGTTAGTTGGGTTTAAAATATTAAAATTACCTTTTTAAATGGGTAACACAGGTGACCGAAAAAATAAAAGTGGAAACCAAGGTTGTGCCATTTTACCTATCGCTCGACGGGAATTGTAGCTCACAGGTCAAATCCACAGAGAGATGCGTCTCTAAGATCGTAAGACAGATGAGACGTTGAGTTAGTTGGGTTTAAAATATTAAAATTACCTTTTTAAATGGGTAACACAGGTGACCCAAAAAATAAAAGTGGAAACCAAGGTTGTGCAATTTTACCTATCGCTCGACGGGAATTGTAGCTCACAGGTCAACTCCACAGAGAGATGCGTCTCTAAGATCGTAAGACAGATGAGACGTTGAGTTAGTTGGGTTTAAAATATTGAAATTGCCTTTTTAAAAAACTGGAATAAATTGCTTCTCTAAAAATGCCACATCGCTGAATACTGTAGACAAATAAAAATGCTTTTGATGTAGGCCCAAACCATTAGACAATCAACGCCAAATTTTATATTCTTTGTCGTATGGTTTCTGACACTCTTGTGCACTAACTACAAATAGGTAAATTATTTTCAACAAACTTTCACTCAACGTAGTTGCTGTCTGGTAAACTTATTATTTTTCAACCGGCTGCAGTCACTCTCTCACCGGCGTGACGTGGCTTCCCTGTGCCTCTTCTATAAATACTTTCACGGCTTCTGCTCCAATGAACTTAAATCATTGGTGCCGCCTAGGTACGAATTTACACGAGATACTAGATTAGCAACTAGGTCCCACCTTTTACAGTTAAACAGATAAGATGTAACCGTAATTTTTACTTCAACAGCTTCTTTTCTCGCGCTTCCCGCCTGTGGAATTCCCTTCCACATGTCTGTTTTCCCGACAGCTACAATCGCCAGGAGTTTAAATGTAAGGTCAATAGACACTTCCTATCACACTAACTTGCATCTATTCTCCCAACACTCTCACCATCTACCCAACTCTCATTCTCAGTATCCTTACCCGTCTATCACCCTCCTTCTGACATTTCCTATATCTAACCATCCTTTCTCACCACTTTCCTCCCTATGTATCCCCCTGCACAATAGTGGCAGTGAAATGCCTTGCTCGGGGTGAAATGATTATAAAAAAAAAATAAAAAAAATAATATCCTCCACAACAGGATTTTGGTCCTGTTTGTTTGTAACAGACATCACCTCAGTTTGTAACAGACATCACCTCCTGTTTGTTTGTAACAGACATCACCTCTTCAAATCAAAGTCCAATCATTATCTATCCTTCTCATTGTATTTAAAATTAATTTTTTACCAACGCCTTTTACATTCATCGGAAAAATTTGAACACTCACCCTCTACCTTGAGTGGATCAGGAGCATTGTATTGGCTGAATTTTAATATTAAATGAGTATTCTTCTCCTTCTTCTTCTATGTGCCCTGTCCTTTCAGGACGTAGGCGATCATGGCTTTCAACGTCTCCCTATCCCTGGTGGCTCTGCCATCCACTAGCTCAAAACCATAAATCTAGAATATAAATGGTATAGAAACTAGCATGGCCACAAAATGAGGAATCAGTTTATATATTGATTATAATATAGAATTGATCCCCCATTATAATTATGATTTCTTATAAACAGTTGGCATATTTCTTCTTCTTCTAAGTGCCCTGTAGTTTCAGGACGTAGGCGATCATGGCTTTCCACGTCTCCCTATTCCTGGTGGCTCTTAGCACGCTTTCTCCTGTTACACCACCCAAACCCCACTCTGCCATCCACTAGTTCAAGACTATAAATCTAGAATATAAATGTTTAGAAACTAGCATGACCACAAAATGAGGGATCAGTTTATATATTGATTATAATATAGAGTTGCTCCCCCTTCTTTATATCCACATTATAATTTCTTATAAACAGTTGGCATATATCTTCTTCTATGTGCCCTGTCCTTTCAGGACGTAGGCGATCATGGCTTTCCACGTCTTCCTATCCCTGGTGGCTCTTAGCACGCCTTCTCCTCTTACACTACACAACCCTCGTTCCTTCATCCACCTGATTAGGTCCTTCAAATATGTTATCCGCTGCTTTCCCCTGTCTCCTTTTCCCTCTATCTGGCCTGTTAGTATCAGGTTCTTCAAGCCCTCTTTCCTCATTGATTGTCCTAGGAACTTCAGCTGTCTCTTCCTGATGCTCAGTATTAATTTCTTTTTCATTTCCATCCTTTCCCAAACGTCATCATTGCTCACATACTCGATCCATGATATCCGCAGCATCCTTCTGTAGAACCACATTTCAGTTGCTTTAAGTTTTTCCTTCATCTTTGATGATATTGTCCAGTATTTCCAGCCATATTGAAGAACTGACAACACATAGCAATCCAGTACTTTTTTCTTTGTTTATAGCGAAATTTTCCTGTCTCTTAATACTTTACTCAGCTTCTATTCTTTGCCATGCCAATTCGCCTTCGGATCTCTGTGTCACCACTTTCCATCTTCTGTTAGAACACTTCCCAGGTAGTTCAATTTTTGTACCTGCTTGATTCTAGTATCCACGACCTGTTGGGCTGCTCATTTTGCTGATGACCCTGCATTCGGTTTTCTTGCAGTTTATTTGTAGTCCTTTCTTGTCACTCTCTTCTGCCACCTTCTGTAGAAGTTCTTGTAGTTTTCTTTCCATGTCTGCTATCAGCACTGTATCATCTTCGTATCTTATGTTGTTCAAATTGTGACCTTTGCTGACGAATCTTGGCATAACATCTAGAGTCCTCAGAATAGTCTCGCTGTACAAGCTGAATAGATGAGTAATAAACTTAAATAAAAATGTCTAGTAGAAAATCGATTATGGCTCTCCACCTCTTTCCGTTCCAGAAAACTTCAAATAATAATTTTTACCTTTTTTCTTTTCCTTTTTTTTTTTTTTTATCTCCGCTCTGCCCTCCATTCACCTGAACTCATTAACTCGGTGACCATGGCACTCCTCATCTTCCCATTTTTTGTTGCTTTAAGTATTTTTCCTTTGCATTCACACAAACTTATAAAGTAGGTGATCATGGTTCTCCACATTTTCCTGTCTTTTTTCTCTAAGCAACTTTTGACTCTTTACTCTCTCTCTCTCTTTCTCCTTTTTCTGTCATCCATTCATACAAACTTATTGAGCATGCGATTATCGCTCTCCACATCTTCCTATATTTTGTTACTTTTTGTAAGTTTTTACATTTGACCATCCTTCTTTGTTCTTATTTTGCTATCCATTCATACAAACACATTGAGTAGGTGATCCTACCTCTCCACATCTTCCTCTTTTGTCACTCTATGTAACAATTAATCTTTTTCCCCCTGTTAAAAAATCCATTTACATAAACTCATTAGGTATATGAATCTGTTTGCCTTCTTAACTTTCAATACTTCCGGTGTGTGTTAGATTTTTCAAGCCTTCTTTCCTCATAATTCTTTTATAAAATTTTCAGCTCTCGTTTTCTGAATTTAAGTTTAGGTGTCTTAGTTTGTGCTTTCTTTTAAACTTCCCTGTTGTTTTTTTCATGTTCAGTACATGACATTCTCATCATCCTTCTGTATGAAAATCAACACACAAGAAGAAAATATTTTGATGGCATAAAAATAAAATCTCTTGACCAATCACCACAAATCAAGCAATATTTTTTAACCAATAAAAATAATGAAGCATACATTTAGAAAATAAAAAAAATGTTCCTTGAACCTCTCAGACACCATAAATAATACATCTCGTGTCTTGTTTATCAGACATACAGACATTGCCATGACTCTATGGTAATCACGATGATATATCATCTTTTATTGCAAACACAACCGAACATTATACGTTTAATTATTTTATGCTTTGAGGTTTTAAAAAAAAACATCTCTATTTTTCTTAAAATCCATCCCCTATTCCCTAGCACGACGAATTTGTACGATACTAGCTGACGAAACCCTTCGTAAAATACCCCTAGACGGACTAAATTTAAAAGACATCCTAATTTCATCAAAATTCGAACAGCACACAATACAGGGGTTCCCAAAATGGAACAAAAAGATGTGGAGTATGCAACATAATAATAGAAGGAAAAAACAACAAGTTCGAAAACACATCTACATTCAAAATAAAATTGGATCTGAGCTGCAACTCGAAAAATATAGTTTACGCTCTAAAATGCGATAAATGCGCAAAAATATACGTGGGGCGACACAGTGCCTGAATAATAGAGCATCCATTCACAAAAATAATATCAAAACAGCAAATAACAGGAAACTGTATGTCTCCCAACATTTATATGACTGCAATGTAGGTAAATTCAGAGTAATGCCTATTTGCCAAAATTCAGATTATGACGCACTCATATGTCAGGAAGAAATATTCATAAAAAATACAAGCTTTCGCTCAACAAAACAACATGAAAAACCTAAAACACACACACCAGGGAAAAAAAAAACACATACACACACACATCAAATTCAAATAGTATCATCATAGCAATAAAAAGAACCAGAAGACCGATAGAAAACAATTACAAACCAATTTCGCAAATCAGTGAAAAAATTCCTCGACGAGGAAAGCGCTACAAAAAAAAAAAAAAAAACTCAACGTGCTAACGTGAAAAACCACAACCCCACAATCGCTTCAACCTGGTGGTCAGCACTTGATTTATTTATCTATTTATACACGATACCTTGTCCATCAGAAAGACAAACGGATCTCGATACGTAAAGTCGCAAGTTTATTTACCTGAAAAGAGTCAACTTTAGACTCAAAGCACGTGTAGCGTCACACCATTATGGACACTAAACGTATCATAACATGTAGAATAACAACAATAATAAATATACACTTTAAACAAAACGTTCACGGCCTCTCACATTTTTTAATTCTATACTGGCTACTCTCTTTGGAAAAATCCTATTTCTGTTTTTAATATATATATATATATATATATATATGTGTGTGTGTGTGTGTGTGTGTGTGTGTGTGTGTGTGTGTATTTAGTATCGTGCAAAAGCATTAGGACAAGAACTAGTTTATCTTTTATGAGGCATCAAAATAATTGCGACAATTTACCAATCGCACCTAGTCTATATACACTACTGTGCAATACGTATCAGGACAAGAACTAGTTTATCTTTCATGAGGCATCAAAATAATTGCGATAATTTACCAATCGCACCTAGTCTATATACACTACTGTGCAATACGTATCAGGACAAGAACTAGTTTATCTTTCATGAGGCATCAAAATAATTGCAACAATTTACCAATCGCACCTAGTCTATATACACTACTGTGCAATACGTATTAGGACAAGAACTAGTTTATCTTTTACGAGGCATCAAAATAAGCTGCGTCTAGAGTTTATATGCAAGTTATGTATTGGTAAAAAAGTTGCGTCTTTAATGTTAAAACTCCTATTATGATGTTGTTAAGATTCTACTCAATATGATTAACTTATATAGTGATAGAGAAAACTATTGTTTTTTCGTTGGAAAAATTTTACTAAGTTAACAAAACAGACTAATTTGACTGTCAGTAGTTTATTTGCAACTATTTATTTTGATACTTTTACATTATTATACCTTGTAAAACTAATGTAAAAAAATAATATGAAAAGATTTTAGAACAAATTCGTCAATTTCTTAAAGGAAAAACATAAAAAAAGCATTTTATTTTAAAAATAAATGATATATTAACAAAAAATAATAAGAAGCTCCTAAGATTTATTGCAGAAATGCTCCTTTCTTTTAAATAACACTTAGCAGCCTATTGCCAACATCTGATGTTAGATTAGTAATTTTAGCGGCTGGTAAATTGTGTGCAGCAACTTTAACTGCCTCCCACAAGTCACACTTGCTGTTGAATTGCCTTCCATTAGAATAAATATCTCTCTTAAGGATGCTCCACAGTTTCTCAATGGGATTCAAGTCACAGCTATTTGAAGGCCAGCCCATAAGAGCATCTTCAACAAATCCCTTTTCTTTCCACCGGTATTTAGCAAACTTTGATGTATGCCTTGGTGCGTTGTCTTGCATGAAGATAATAGATCTACACTTGACTAAAGGCTGGTTATCAAGCCATTCAATGAAATATTGCTCTAGAAAATCATAGTAACTTTTGGAATACATTTTAACACCGTCTTTCAATTTAAACGGACCCAAGAGCTCATTACCAATAATCCCAGCTCATAACATGGTCCCACCGCCGCCTTGTTGGCGTTTAAAAATTTTTCTTGAGTCATGTTGCTTGCAAACCCATCCTCGAGCCCATCAATCGGGCCCATCGAGAGTGATCTTTGATTCGTCTGTAAAAAGCACTTTACTGAAATCAGTTTTCCTGTATTTTTTGCTCACTGTAATCTTCTTTCCTTATGTTTTTTTTTTTTGTTAAAATGGATTTTTTTATTTGATTTTTTACATCAACAAACTTCGTTAATGCTTTACACCTTGTTTCCCTTGACACCATAGGAGATCCAGCGGCCTTAAATATGAACGCACTTGACGCATTTGGGTTTTTTTTTTTGTTAATTCTCTTCGAATATGTGATAGATCTTGCTTTGTTAAATTCCTGAATTCAGCCTGAGACTTTTTTCCCTGGTTGAATACCCATTTGACATATTTTCTTGATTCCTCGATGATCCCTTTTCAAATCCTTAGAAATTTGAAGCGAAGACTTTCCTTTGATAATTTCTTTGATTACATAGTTCTTTTCATTCAATGTTAGTTCTTTTTTACGAGCCATAATAATTCTAGTTCTTGCAAATAATTTCTTGTCACTACAAATTGCCATAATTACTGAAAAAAAATACTAAATATCAATCTGAAATTAAAAATTGGGACTTAATTGCTTTCATGCTTACTCGCTATACATAATAGTACAAATTATTTTATTGGATAACACATATCTATGAATTTTACATAAAATAGTTGACAATATCTTTTTTGCATATAATCTCTAGACGCAGTTTATAGTTTAAAAGCACCCCTGTCCTAACACTTTTGCACACTACCGATAGTGTGCAAAAGTATTAGAACAGGGGTGATTTTCCAAAAGACTTTACTGAAATTCAAATACAGGGTGAAAAGCCAAGTAAATTGTTAATAAATATTGATTATTTAAAACTAGGTGTAAAAGAAATGTATTAAACAGAAGTTATATTTAATTTTCCCTATTTTCTATAAAACAAGTTATTTTGAAACTACTCTAATCAACATCTATGGGATATTTTGGATAAAAAATTGATAAAATTAATGTTACTTTGCAAGACCCACTTTGGGAACAAATACAAGCTGCTTGGCAGGAGATACCATTAGATACATTGAAGAAGCTTGTGATGTCAATGCCTGACAGAATGAAGGCTGTGATCAAAGCAAAAGGCTATTATACTAAATATTAAATTTATTTTGTAACAAGAATTTTTCTTGTTAATGCATTTGTTGAGTAAATCAAATAAAATGACTTTAATTAAATTGTTTATTTTCTGTCATTATGCCTTCTTGTCCTAATACTTTTGCACAGTACTATATATATATATATATATATATATATATATATATATATATATATATAAGGTGCGATTGGTAAATTGTCGCAAATATTTTATTATTTCAAAGCAAAAGGCTATTATACTAAATATTACATTTATTTTGTAACAAGTATTTTTTTCTTGTCAAAGCATTTGTTAAGTAAATCAAATCAAATTACTTTAATTAAATTGTTTATTATATCTGTCAATATGCCTCATAAAAGATAAAATAGTTCTTGTCCTAATACTTGTGCACAGCACAGTACTGCATATATATATATATATATATATATATATATATATATATATATATATATAAATAATGATTTGTACCCGCAGAAATGACTAATGGCTTTAAAAAGAACAGACGTCATATTACCCGGTTAATGTGGTGAAACGGGTAATTGATCGCAAAATCAAACGTTATAAAGAACCTAAGCTTGAAGGACCTAGCCGCTGTCCCTTGTATCTGAAAATACCCTGGCTTGGTAGAAGATGTCAAACTATAACCGACAGAGTTTCGGCATGTGTTTCGTCCTGTTATCCTGCGGTGCAGTTGCGTGTTGTTTTTCAGACGAGACCTGTGTTTCCTTGCTTCAGTAAAGATAGGTTGTCCTATTTTCGAAAAAGTTTAATTGTTTATCAGTTTAAATGCTGTTGTGAGGCAGCATACATAGGACGTACCGATCTGAGGTTGGAGACGCAGGTTTCACAACACGTCCTCGCTAATATACGTTCCAGTGGCTCTCTCAGACCTATAAGAACAACACAATCTGTTCTGGATTCCGCTATTGGCCAACATCTTTTGGACAATCAAGTGTGTGCCTCGGCATATGAGGACAGCTGGTTTACTGTCTTGCACAGCGCTCGGTCTACCCACCATCTTCGTATTTTGGAAGCAATTTGCTTGAAAATTCATCAACCGAGCCTGTGCAGACAGAAAGATCGGTTTTTACGCTCCTTACAATTGCTGGTGAGTCTGTGAGTGTAACATTTTTTCACTTTTAAACACTCTTGTGGAATTACATGTTTACACCCCCCTTACATTTTATGTATTTTTTTTCAATAAATTTATTTTTAAACGAGTTCCATCATCTCCCAGCATTGTAAGTAATTTATTTTGCCTTGTCCTTTTCCTTAATTCCCTTAAAATTAAAGCCAACGAGAACCCTTGATAAGAGTTGGCCGAAAGGTTCCTCGGGTTTAAATAATATGACGTCTGTTCTTTTTAAAGCCATATATATATATATATATATATATATATATTACATATAAAAAATCAAATTTTCTTAAATCGGATGGGCATTTAGACAGAGAAATATAACATCTATCTCATTATCAAAATCAAAACATTATGGGAATAAATTTATTTTCTCATAATATGTTGTTCTTTCTGATGAAATGGGTGTTAAATTTATACGCTGAAATAGCCACCCGAGTACTTTCACCTTCTTTCCGATGTCATCAAGAAAACAACAAAACCAATTTACAGATTCCCGAGGCTATATTCATTAAGACACTTAAGCCGTCAATTAATAGAATCAGCTATGAATCCAGTAATAAAGTTCTAAAATATTTGTAAAAAGAAAAGTTTTTTTCATGCTTTAACACGCGCATGACCATGACATTACAAAATATTAAAAAATTCCATTTTGGATAATTTTCACGTTTTAATAAACGCTAGCAATTTGTCAACCATTATATTTGAAGCAGGAAAAAAATTATTATTATCAACAGAGTTTCCCGGTTACATTGGTTACCATAACTCACGCCCCTGAATAAAACATCGGAAAGAGGTTGAAAGTACTTGGATACCTTAAGAAATGAATGAAAATAGCATCTGTCAACGCTACAGCTCATTTCTGACATATTTTGATTGTAAGACGCGAAAGATTGTAATACGTGAATTGTTTGCAATTTATTTAATCTGACATGTTTAAAAGAAAATTTGCTGCATAAATACACAAATCTATCTATCTATCTATCTATCTATCTATCTATCTATCTCTCGATATATCTATCTATCGATATATCTATCTACCTCTCGATATATCTATCTATCAATATATCTATCTATCTCTCGATATATCTATCTATCGATATATCTATCTATCGATATATCTATCTATCTCTCGATATATCTATCTATCGATATATCTATCTATCTCTCGATATATCTATCTATCGATATATCTATCTATCGATATATCTATCTATCTATCTCTCGATATATCTATCTATCTATCTATCTATCTATCTATCTATCTATCTATCTATCTGTCTCTCGATATATCTATCTCTCGATATATCTATCAATCGATATATCTATCTATCTATCTCTCGATATATCTATCTATCTATCTATCTATCTATCTATCTATCTATCTATCGATATATCTATCTATCTCTCGATATATCTATCTATCAATATATCTATCTATCTCTCGATATATCTATCTATCGATATATCTATCTATCTATCTCTCGATATATCTATCTATCTATCGATATATCTATATATCGATATATCTATCTATCTATCGATATATCTATCTATTGATATGTCTATCTATTTTTCGATATATCTATCTATCGATGTATCTATCTATCTATCTCTCGATATATCTATCTAAAAATTTTAAATGCACATCTCTAAATCATACTGCTCTTCCAAAGTAACATAAATCATTTAGATGAGTTGAAGCTTTTTTGATATTATTATTATTATTATGTCATTTTTCATCATATTTCCATTTCTGCTATGGTCGCACTATCTATCAAGTCTGCGGGAAGACCTAAGGCAGGTCGTGCCATGTTGTTATGGCTCCATTTCATGTTTTCTCTATCTCCTCTAACATCTCTAGCGTTACAGAGACAAAGTTCTCCTTAGTGTGTGGGCTGTACTTAATAAGACAATTTTTTGTACATCTCTTAAGCTGGGGTTTCCAGGGATTCTTTCAATGTGTTGTTTTTTTCCATTTTTTATCATTCCAAGTGCACCTACTATCACTGGCACGATTCTTGTTTTCATTTTCGATATTTTTTCTATTTCAATTTCCACGTCTTTATATTTTGACTGATTTTCGAATTCCTTGGTTGCTATGTTACAATCCGCTGGACAAGCCATATCAATTATTAGGCAAGTTTTTTCTTTCTGGTTTTTAACAATAATGCCCGGCTTATTTGCTTCAGTTTTTCTGTCTGTGTAGATGGTGTAATCCCATAGAACGGTGACATCTATTTCTGTAACCGGTGCTGAGTGATGTTCTTACCAGTGTTTGTTTACAGATTTTCCATAGTGTTTGCACATTGTCCAGTATAAATATTGCCCCACTCTATCATAACGATTTTTATATTCATTTGGGGCAAGTACAGAACATTTTGAGATTAGATGGTCTATTGTTTCTTGGTATTTATCACAGAACCTGCATTTTGGATCCACATTATTATGTATAATATTTGCCTGAAAGTTCCTAGTGAAAAGACTTTGGTCTTGCGTTGCAAGAATAAAGCCTTCAGTCTCAGACTTTAATCCAGATGCACGTAACCATCGATGAGTATTAACTTTGTCAACATGGAATTTATTGGCACGTTCTGGATATTGGTCATTCAGAGGTTTGTCTTGCCAGCGTTGTTTCATCTGTTCAAGAGAGTTATCTTTGATTTATTCTTTCATATTTTTTGCCGCAATAGTTCGTTCTTGGCTTCTGTTTTGCTTTTCTACAGAATCTGCTAAATGTAAATCTTGTTTGTATTTACTGCCTTCTTTCATTATTGAATATTTTTTCTGTTTTTATGTTATTTGACTAATTGTATCATCCAGTCCCTTGTTGTTTCTATGCATGTTAGTAAGCCAATAGTTGTTGTCTTATATGACAATTCTAGCTGAATAAGACCTCTTCCACCTTCTTTACGGAGTATGTATAGACGGTCTACATCAGCCTTTGGATGTTGTTATTATTATTATGTCATTTTTCATCATATTTCCATTTCTGCTTTGGTCTCACTACCAACCAAGTCTGCGGGGAGACCTAAGGCAGGTAGTGGCGTGTTGTTATGGCTCCATTTCATGTTTTTCTATCTTCCCTATCATCTCCAGCATTACATAGATAAAGTTTTCCTTAGTGTGTGGGCTGTACTTAATAAGACAATTTTTTGTATATCTCTTAAGCTGGGGTTTCTAAGGATTCTTTCAATGTGTTGTTTTGTTCCATTTTTTATCATTCCAAGTGCACCTACTATCACTGGCACAACTCTTGTTTTCAATTTCCACATTTTTCCTATTTCAATTTCCAGGTCTTTATATTTTGACAGTTTTTCAAATTCCTTGATTGCTATATTACAATCCGCTGGACAAGCCATATCAATTAATAGACAAGTTTTCTCCTTCTGGTTTTTAACAATAATGTCTGGCCTGTTTGCTTCAATTTTTCTGTCTGTGTAGATGGTGTAATCCCATAGAATGGTTACATCTTCTATTTCTGTAACCGGTGCTGGGTGATGTTCATACCAGTGCTTGTTTACAGCTTTTCCATAATGTTTGCATATTGCCCAATGTAAATATTGCCCAACTCTATCGTGGCGATTTTTATATTCATTTGGGGCAAGCACAGAACAGCCTGAGATTAGGTGGTCTATTGTTTCTTGGTGTTTATCACAAAACCTGCATTTTGGATCCATATTATTATGCATAATATTTGCCTGAAAGTTTCTCGTGAAAAGACTTTGGTCTTGTGCTGCAAGAATAAAGCCTTCAGTTTCGGACTTTAATCCAGATGCACGTAACCATCGATGAGTATTATCTTTGTCAACATTAGATTTATTGGCACGTACTGGATATTGGCCATGCAGAGGTTTGTCTTGCCAGCACTGTTTCATCTGTTCAAGAGCTTTATCTTTGGCTATCATTTTCATATTCTTTGCCGCAATAGTCGGCTCTTGGCTTCCGTTCTGCTTTTCTACAGAATCTACTAACTGTAAATCTTGTTTGAATTTACTGCCTTCTTTTATTATTGAATATTTTGTCTTTCTTTCTTCATGTTGCCTTACTAATTGTAACATCCAATCCTTTGTTGTTTCTATGTATGTTAGTAAGCCAATAGTTGTTGTCTTGTATGACAATTCCAGCTGAATAAGACCTCTTCCACCTTCTTTACGGGGTATGTATAGACGATCTACATCAGCCTTTGGATGATGCATCTTATGCTTAGAAAGAAGCTTTCCTGTTTTAGCATCCATTCGCCTGATGTCGTTTAGAGTCCAGTTTAAGATGTTAAAGCTATATTGGACAACTGGGATTGCAAGGCTATTAATGGCCATAACTCTGTTCTGTGAATTTAATTCAGTTTTTAATATCATTCGTAGCCTTCTATAGTACTCTTTACGCACTATTTCTTTCATTTTTTTATGGTGAATGTTTTCGCTCTCATTTACACCTAGGTATTTATAAGCTTCTTCTGGTTTCAATTCTTTTATTGTTACAGCAGGGTCTAGGCTAATTGAGGATGTTTCTTGTATTGATCCACGTAAAACTGTAGCTTTAGCACATTTATTCAAATTAAATTTCATTCCAATGTCTTCGCTGAAGCATTTTACAATTTGCAGAAGACCTTCCAGTTCATTATCATTCTTAGCATATAACTTCAAGTCATCCATGTAAAATAGATGGCTTATTTTCTTTTGTCCTATTTTATAACCACATTCTGTCTTGTTAAGTTGACTGGTTAGTGCTATTAATGATATGCAGAATAGTAAGGGAGATAAAGAATCACCTTGAAATATACCTCTTTTGATGTTTATTTCATCAGACTTATAGGTTCCATTTATATGATTGAGGTAAAGGGTTGTTTTCCATATAGACATGCACTGTTTGATGAAATTGATGATGACGGGCGATATCTTGTATATATTTAAAGTCTTTAAAATCCAGTCATGTGGCACACTATCGAATGCCTTTCGATAGTCTAATCAGGCTGTACTAAGATTTTTCTTTGTACTATAGCAGTTTTCCAGGATCATTTTGTTAATCAGCAATTGGTCTTTACAACCATAACAGCCGCGTTTGCACCCTTTTTGTTCAAGCGGTATCATGTCATTTCTTTCTAAGAATAAATATGTCTGCTTTGTTAAAATAGATGTTAATAGTTTATATGTTGTCGGAAGACATGTAATTGGTCTGTAGTTTTTCGGATTTTTTGTGTCACCATTCTTGGGTAGAAGAAATGTAATTCCTTTTGTCAACCATGCAGGAATTTTAGTGGGATCGTCAACCATTTCTTGAAGTTCTTTGGCTAGTTTTTTATGTGATGCGCTTAAATAATATAGCCAAAAGTTAGGAATTTTATCTATGCCTGGGAATTTCCAATTGTGTATTTTTTTTAGTGCATATTTAACATCATCTTCTGTAATTCCAGACCATGTCTGTTCGGGTTTATTTTTCATTCGTTCTGTCTCTTGCGTAATCCAATGTACTTCCTTGCTAAGTTCTTTAGGGCAAGCCCATATCTTTTCCCAGAGCTGTGTGACTTCTTCCATTCTGGGGGGTACTGTCACTTCAATTCTTTTTTTTACCTATTTCCCTGTAAAATCTCTTTGTATCAGTCTGAAAAATCTTGTTTTCTCTGTAAAATCTTGCTCTTTTTTCATAGCGTCTTATTCTTTGAGCCTTCAGTTGGATTTTTGCTTTATTTTTTCTTTATTTGATAAGACGTCATTTTCATTCTTGATGTTATATTTTTTTACGGCTCTTCTGCTTTTCCTAGTTCTTACATTTATTCGTCTACTCAGTTCATCCAATATTGATAATTCACTTCTAAGTTGTTCTATTTCTTTTTCTATTTTTCTTTTCCAAGGTGGAACTTCACGTCTACGAGACTGCCTTGTTTTTATTTTGATTATTATTATTATTATTATTATTATTATTATTATTATTATTCCGTCATTTTTTCTTCTTCTTCCTCCTCTTCTGATCAGTATTAGCAACATTATTATTGTTGTTATCATTGTATATGTTTGGTAATTTTTAGTATTTATTGCCAAGTGGATAATTCTAAATGCAAATAGAATGGTTCTTTTGTTATTATTACTTTGCAAAATTTTACAAGGCAAATAGCGACAATTTACCCATCGCACCCTATAGATTATATATATATATATATATATATATATATATATATATATATACACACACACACACACTACCGGCCATAATTATTAGGCCCCCACCAGTTTAAAAAAAAATGATGTATTTCATACTATTTTTAGGATTTGCTGCCAAGTGGATAATTTTAAATGAAAATAGAATGGTTCTTTTGTTATTACTATGCAAAATTTTACAAGGTAAGGAACTCGTCCAAATCACTGGAAATTTTCTTCATTCTTACATTGATGAAACTGCAATATAGATAATTATTTAATATTTATAAACTCATTTGATGCACATGTTATTGTGCAGTATTAACAAAATAACCATTTATTTTCATTTACAATTATTCACTTGGCAATAAATACTAAAAAATAATATGAAATACATCATTTATTTAAAACACTGGGGTTGCCTAATAATTATGGCCTGTAGCGTATATATATATATATATATATATATATATATATATACGGGGTTTCGAGCCTGGGTTGTGTAGCAATCGGAGTCTAACCGTACTGATGAGCTGTGATACAGCGAAACAGATTCGTCTGCGGATGACAATATATATATATATATATATATATATATATAAATTAAATATAAAAAATTAAAAGAGACATCTATCAACTCTAAGTTCTACAGAAATCATTCTCTAAGTGAAACTTTCTTTATTATTATTATTATTATTATTATTATTATTATTATTATTATTATTCACTTTTCCTTTCTTTTTCTTCTTCTTCTTCTATTTCATTTTGTTCTTTTTCTTCTTGTATATGTTTGGTAATGTGTTCTTGAGCACTACTGAAACATTCGAATTTGCAGACAGGGAATGTTTATGGATGCTTTCATGTCAGTGTATCTTTCAAACAGTTCCCGGCCTTCGAATTCATCAGATTCCCTCACGTCAAAGAATCGGCAACGTCAGTAAAAATTGATTTCTGATGAGACGTGGAAAACCTGTCTGGCTTCAAAGTCAATCTCAGTTCCAATCAAATCAGTGCAGCAAATCAGTGAAGCATTTCCACGAACGAACTATAAGCTGTATGACAACTTATCAGCAGGCCTTCTCTGAGTTTCAACATGGCAAATTCAAGATACTGAACGAGTTTGGATAGTTGACAGCCATTTGTGATGGGTTCAGATGACTGGCTCTAACAAGTCTCATCGTAGTTGACCATCTGAGAAATGTTGCCGTGATTTAAAAGTATTCATTTGTCTAGAGTTGCAATGCATTCACTGATAGATATATGAAAAGGCTTAGATAGATAGATAGATAGATAGATAGATAGATAGATAGATAGATAGATAGATAGATAGAAATAAAGATAATGAACAGCCTGAGATAGATAGATAGATAGATAGATAGATAGATAGATAGATAGATAGATAGATATGAACAGACTAAGATAGATAGATAGCTAGATAGATAAATAGATAGATAATGAACAGCCTGAGATAGATAGATAGATAGATAGATAGATAGATAGATAGATAGATAGATATGAACAGACTAAGATAGATAGATAGATAGATAGATAGATAGATAGATAGATAGATAGATAGATAGATAGATAATGAACAGCCTGAGATAGATAGATAGATAGATAGATAGATAGATAGATGTGAACAGATTGAAATAGATAGATAGATAGATAGATAGATAGATAGATAGATAGATAGATAGATAGATGTGATAGATAGATAGATAGATAGATAGATAGATAGATAGATAGATAGATAGATAGATAGATAGATAGATAGACTGAGATAGATAGATAGATAGATAGATAGATATGAACAGACTGAGATAGATAGATAGATAGATAGATAGATAGATAGATAGATAGATAGATAGATTGAAATAGATAGATAGATAGATAGATAGATAGATAGATAGATAGATAGATATGAACAGACTGAGATAGATAGATAGATAGATATCTAGATAGATAGATAGATAGATAGATAGATAGATAGATAGATAGATAGATAGATGTTAACAGATTGAGATAGATAGATAGATAGATAGATAGATATGAACAGACTGAGATAGATAGATAGATAGATAGATAGATAGATAGATAGATAGATAGATAGATATGAACAGACTGAGATAGATAGATAGATAGATAGATAGATATGATATGACTGAGATAGATAGATAGATAGATAGATAGATAGATAGATAGATAGATAGATAGATAGATAGATAGATAGATATGAACAGACTGAGATATATAGATAGATAGATAGATAGATATGAACAGACTGGGATAGATAGATAGATAGATAGATAGATAGATAGATAGATAGATAGATAGATTGAAATAGATAGATAGATAGATAGATAGATTGAAATAGATTGAAATAGATAGATAGATAGATATGAACAGACACAGACAGAAAGACAGACAGACAGACAGACAGACAGACATGCAAATTTCGTTTACTCTTTTAGGTGATGCTCACTTTCTAACTCAGCCTATCGTGAAAGCGGATGTCCGTTGTTGTGTAGTGGATATCGACTCGGAACGACAAATCGGGAATCCGAGTTCGAATTCCAGTTGAATTCCTTGCATTCACTTTCTCAAAAATACCCTTGGGAATGGTATGAATCCGTCTCTTTCCTTCAGTTATGGGTTAGGACACATAGCCTTGGCTGGCGACCAGTCTACCGCAGAAAGTAATGTTAACCTACTGCGGGATAATCTTCTGCCCAGTCAGTCATGTCTCTTTTGAGACATGATCGCTCAAAGCGAGTATCACGTATGGCACTTAACTGACTGACTGAATATAATAGTTGGATTCATGATTAAGGCTTCTACTGGTCATAAAGTGGGGTAATGGTTTTCTATTGTTCTGAAGTAATAAACTGATCCCCCACATAATTACTACGTCATAATATAATACATCATTTCTCCCTCTAGCTATGAGTCAAATAATCGGACAGATTGTGTTCTATAGCCTTGGTTGACAACCAGTCTACCGTAGAAAGCAATGGCAACCTACTGCGGGATAATCTTCTGCCCAGTCAGTCATCTCTCTTTTGAGACATGATCGCTCAAAGCGAGTATCACGTATGGCACTTAACTGACTGACTGAATATAAAAGTTGGAATTTTGAGTAACGCTTTTACTGGTCATAAAGTGGGTGTCGGTTTTCTATTGTTATGAAGTAATAAACTGATCCTCTACTAATTACTGCGTAATAAAATAATACATCTGTTTTCCATCTAGCTATAAGTCAAATAACAGGACATGTTTGGTTCTATAGCCTTGGCTGGCAACCAGTCTACCGCAGAAAGTAATGGTAAATTATTGAGGGAAAATCATCTTCCCAGTCAATCATGACTCTTTCGAGACATGATCGCCCAAAGCGTGTATTAGGTATGGGCTTTTAACTGACTCACTGACTGACGATCGGCCGAATCCAGAGATGACATCACACTTAAAAGTAGCATCATTTGCTCATTTCCAAAATTGATGTATCATAGAATTTGAAGACAGACAACAGAACGAGAAAAAATAACTCCATGAGTCCATTATCCAAATTATTTTTTTTAATTTTTCACCGTTCTCAATCCGAGAGAAACGCTGAAAAAGTCTTTCAGTAAACTGGGTTTTTTTTGTTTTGTTTTTCTAAGTTTAAAATTAAAAACAAAAATCTGTCTCTCGTCTAACTAGACAAAGATATTGGATTAATAAAACCACGCGTTTTTTGTTGTTGTTTTTTTTTTATATAATTTATTTTGAAAAAAATTTTTTGAAAATAGTACAGATTACGTTTTCATTTCTGACGATTATTTACTTTTTATTCTTGCATTTTCTTTTCTTTTTTCCATCTTTTGTTTCATCACGGAATTTTTTTCTTTTACGAAAAGAGGAACCGGTGAAGAATAAAACAGTAACTATGATTTTTTTTATTCTTTATTTTGTTTTTCTCTTGTTTGTTCTTTATTTGTTGTGTGGAACAAAAGAACAAGTTTCGCTGTTACCATCTGCAGAAAGGCAGTAAGGCGGGCATGAAGGAAGGAAGGAAGGAAGTAAGGAAGGAAGGAAGGAAGGAAGGAAGGAAGGAAGGAAGGAAGGAAGGAAGGAAAGAAAAAGAAACGAAGGAATGGAAGGAAGGAAGGAAGGAAGGAAGGAAGGAAGGAAGGAAGGAAAGGGAAGGGAGGAAGGAATTTTAGAAATAAAAAAGAAAGGAAGGAATGGAAGGAAGGAGTTTTAGAAGGAAGGAAGGAAGGAAGGAAGGAAGGAAGGAAGGAAGGAAGGAAAGGGAAGGAAGGAAGGAAGGAAGGAAGGAAAGGGAAGAGAGGAAGGAATTTTAGAAAGAAAAAAACGAAGGAATGGAAGGAAGGAGTTTTAGAAGGAAGGAAGGAAGGAAGGAAGGAATTTTAGAAAGAAGGAAGGAATGGAAAGAAGGAGTTTTAGAAGGAAGGAAGGAAGGAAGGAAGGAAGGAAGGAAGGAAGTTTATAAGGAAGGAAGAAAGGAAGGTAGAGGGAGGGAGAGAAGGAGGAAGGAATTTAGAAGAAAGGAAGAAAGGAAGAAAGTAAAGAAGGGAAGGAGGGAGGGAAGAAAGGAGGAAGGAAGGAATGAATGAAGGGAGGAAAGGATGGAGGGAAGGGGGAAGGAAATTTGGAAGGGAGGGAAGAAGGAGGGAAGTTTAGAAAAAGTGAAGAAAAGAAGGGAGGGAGAGAAGGAAGGAAGGAAGGAAAGAAGGAAGGAAAGAAAGAAAGAAGTTTAGAAAGAAGGAGGAAAAGAAGGAAGGGTTAAGAAAGGAAGGAAGTTTAGAATGAAAGAAAAACGGAAGAAAGGGCGGGAGGGAAGGAGGAAGGAAGTTTAGAAGGAAGTAATAAAGGAAGGAAGTTTAGAAAGAAGGAAAAATGGAAGGAAGGTGAGAGAGATGAAGAAAGGAAAGAAGGAAAGAAGTTTGCAAAGAAGGGAAGGGGAGGGAGGAACTTCGTTTAGAAGTAAGTAAGGAAAAAATGAAAGAAGGAATTTTAGAAAGAAAAAAGGAAGGAAGGATGTTTAGAAGAAAGGAAGGTTAGAAGGAAAGAAAAAAGGAAGGAAAGGGAAGTGAGTGAAGAAGAAAATCTAAAAAGAAGAAAGAAAAGAAGGAAGAAAGAAAGAGAGGAAGGAAGTTTAGAAGAAAGACAGAAAAGATGGAAGGAATTTTAGAAAGAAAGAAAACAGAAAGAAAAGAAATTTACAAGGAAGGAAGAAAGAAAGTATAGAGGGAAGGCAAACAAAAAAAATTGAGAAGGAAGGACGAAAGATATGAAGGACAGTAATTTGAGAAGATTTGAATGAAGGTAAGGGGTTTAGAAGGAAAAAGAAAAATTATGAGAGTGTATAAAAAGGCGGCAATATCAGAAAGAAAAAGAAAGAGAGAAAGAGGTCGAAAGTAAAAATATATATGAAACAATCCTGCAAATATATAAATCTACTATCCGCCATATATACTGCCATATCTGGTCGGGTGCTCCTGTTATCCACCTAGGTGTCCTTGACAAAATCCAACGGATAATCTGACTTGGCAGCTCAGATACAGTCATGTTCTCACCAGCGCAACGTGGCTTCCCTGTGTCTCTTCTACAAATACTTTCACGACTTCTGCTCCGATGAAATTAGCTCACTGGTGCCCCCTATATATATATTTACTCCAGGCACAAGATTAGCAACTAGGTCCCACCCTTTTACTGTGAAACCAATAAAATATAAACGCAAATTCTATTCCACCAGCTTCTTTTCTCGCACTTCCCGCCTATGGAATTCCCTTCCATTTACTTGCTTTCCCGACAGCTACAATCACCAAGAATTTAAATGTGAAGTCAATAGTCATCTCCTATTTCACTAACCTGCATCCTCTGTCTCATGCTCCTTTCTCCGTCCACTCCACTCTCATCAGTATTCTCATCCATCTCTTACCCACTTCCTGACACGCCCTATAACCTGTCACCCTTTATGATAACTTTCCTCTTATGTAACCCCCTGCACAACAGTGGCAGTAAAATACCTTGCTTGGGGCGATATGATTATAAAAAAAATTCTATACAATTATAATGTGGATATAAAGTGGGGAATCAAATCTACATTACAATCAATATATAAACTGATCACTCACTTTATGGCCATAGTCATCCTTCTCTTACCCACTTCCTTACACTTCCTATAACATGTCACTCTTTCTCATAACTTTCCTCCTATGTAACCCCCTGTACAACAGTGGCAATAAAATGCCTTGCTTTGTTTGATATGATTATTAAAAAAAATCTTTACGATTATAATGTGGATATAAAATGGGGGATTAATTCTACAAAACAATCAATATATAAACTGATCACTCACTTTGTGACCACAGTCATCCTTCTCTTACCCAGTTCCTGACACACCCTATAACCTGTCACTCCTTCTCATAACTTTCCTCCTATGTAATCCCCTGCGAAACAGTGGCAATAAAATACTTTCTTGGGCGATATGATTATATATATATATATATATATATATATATATATATATATAAATGAATTAAAGAGTCGAAAAAGAATTATACTAAGAATAAAAAAAAGAATAAAAGGAATGTTCGTTTTTGTTACTAGAAAGAATATTCACCTGACACTTTTTGTAGAGGGTGGGGGCGGAGCCCTAAATCATTACTCAGTTGCGTCTCTGTCCTCGAAGACAGAGTGGGACTCAGTTCTATCTCTGTCCGATGACAGGCATGCAATTTGAGAAAAATAATATTGTGAAATGCCCGGTCCCGGGGAACAGTGTCCCAAGGCCGCGCCACCCCATTGCGCCAGATGTGTGAACCGGTGCTCGTCACCGTTGCCAGCGCGACTGGGCAATATTTGTGCTTTGCCCGCTCGTACGCTTTCAGGCTCCCCACTTTAAAACTTGACCTTGTGTTGCATCCACTTCCTAGTGAGGGGAAGAGGTAAATAATTTCTTACTAGAAAGATATTCAATAATTAAAAAAAAAAAACATCAAATCAATAAACCTCGACAAAGCCAACACAAAATTAAAAAAATAACAACCAACTTTTTTTCCATTGACTGTCCTGGGTTTGACGATAAATTACATCCGGTAACAAGGCCTCTAATCAGGAGGTTTTGAGGCGTGCGGAATCATCTCTTAATTTTTGTTATTCCCGGATCCACCCTGATTCGGGATGGTAGCAACTGTTAGGGTCCCAGCTATTGGCAAATATTAAAACACCAAACAAAAACCCAAAAAACTATGAAAGTCCAAAAAGACCAAAAGTACCATTTCTGTAGCTATTAATTATAGCAACAATACCTACTTATAATAAAATTACCAACAGTACCTACTTTTTTTTTTTTAATCATTTCACCCCGAGCAAGGCAGAAACGCCACTGATGTGCAGGGGGTTACATGAATGTAAAAAGATTAATTAGAAAAGAGTGAGGAGTACAAACTAGTTAGAAAGGAACAATAGAAAGCTGAGAAAGCAGGTGCGATGACAGATACATAGGTGGAGAGAAAGGGAAGGTTATACGGGGGAGGGGAGAGAGTTAGAGGCCAGTGGTTAGTAGATGAGTATTGACTTTGCATTTAAATTTCTGGAGGTTGTAGCCGTCAGGAAAGCAAGAATACGGGAGCGAGTTCCACAGGCGGGAAGTGCGAGTAAAATTACCAACGATACTTACTCATAGCAAAATAACAGATAATACTGTCTGTGTGTGTATGTGTGACTCCATTCTAACGAACCCTACTACTCCGAAACACCTGGTCCGATTTCAAACAAAATTGGATCACTTGGTATCGACTCGGAACGACAAATCGGGGAGCCGAGTTCGAATTCCAGTTGAATTCCTCGCATTCTCTTACGCACAAATACCCTTGGGAAAGGTATTAATCCGTTTCTGCACTCCAGTTATGGGTTAAATAATAGGACAGATTGAGTTCTATAGCCTTGGCTGGCAACCAGTCTACCGCAGAAAGCAATTGCAACCTACTGCGGGATAATCTTCTGCCCAGTGAGTCATGTCTCTTTAGAGATATGATCGCCCAAAGCGTGTATCACGTATGACATTTAACTGACTGACTGTCGATCATGACATGCACCATTGATGTACAGAAAAAATTTTCGAATCAATGTACAGGGTTCGTCAAAAATTATCGATAAACATAATTTATGCATTTCTCCAACCAAAATCGTGTCACTGGTAGATGAAGGTCTGATGCCTTTATATGCGAACAAAAATTAAGACACGGGGTGTGGCAAAATGAATAGAAAATGTTGCTTTTTGTGATCGTTTACTTAACTGAAATGCTTAGCTGTATTCCAACAAAAATCGGGCCTTCTTTGTAATTTCTATATTATCATATGCCATGGCAATTTCACATTTTCTACAAGGTGCCAAGCCTTCCGACGTTGCAGGGGCAATGCACCCACTTCTACATCACAACGTCATCACATCACATTACAGGCTCCCGTAACGCCCGCCCTCGTTCTTCTAATTGTACATACATAATTCCCGTTTATTGGAAAAACTGATCAAGCATGAAAGCCGTTTTACAAATACAACAAAAACCAATACTCCGTATTTTTTTAAACTTACGCGTAACGGTAACATCAAACTGGAGCTTTTTGAATATGCACTTGACCTTACTATTTTAATATAAGCACTAAAAACCTAGAACAACGCCGGGCTATATAGCTAGTTTATAATAAAATTATCAACAATAATTATTTGTAAAATGACCAAAAATACCTATTCATAAATATAACACAATACTTATTCATAATAAAATAATCGACAATACCTATTTATAGTAAAAATACCAATAATACTAAAATGACCAACAGTACCTATTTCTGGCAAAATGATCAACAATACCTATTTATTGTAATACTAGCAGTATAGGCCGGCGTTGCTCGAGTGTAATGAAAGCTTATATATATATATATATATATATAGTAATGATCCACGTATACTGTCTTCATATGTATAGGAAAGAATATTAAAAAGTTTTGAATTTAAAAATGTATTTTTGGGACAGTATTTGTTTATTTTTATTATTGTATTTTATATTTCAGACCGTCCTAGGTCCTTCATCAGAAACAAGTGATTTTTAAATTTGAATTTGTTTCTGATGAACGACCGAGGGCGGTCTGAAATATAAAACACAATAATAAAAATAAACAAATACTGTCCAAAAATACATTTTTAAATTCAAAACTTTTTAATATTCTTTCCTATATATATATATATATATATATATATATATATATATATATATATTATCGATTTTCTGCACTATTGTAAGAACTGCAACTTTGAAACTTCTGAATATCGTTTCTTATGTCTTTGTCTATGAATGTATCAAATTTGATTAAAATCGGACCACTCCTTCTATAACCCGATTTTTTCGATTATCGATTTTCGATATTTATCGGTGGTATCTCAACACAAAACCTAGCTAAGAACACTCGCAGACGCTTATAGTACAACTGTGTAAATTTTCAAGACAATCGGTTCAGTTGTTTCGGAGTCTATATGTAACGGGCACACACACAGACACACACAGACAAAGTTTCATTTATAAAGAAGTTTAGATTAAATAATCGACAATACCTATTTATAGCAAAAATACCAATAATACTAAAACGACCAACAGTACCTATTTCTGGTAAAATGATCAACAATACCTATTTATAGTAATATAACCAACAATGCCTTCGGAGAAGGTTTTTATATGAGAATCTTTAAATATATATATATATATATATAATCGTGTCACCCCAAGCAAGGCATTCCACTGCCACTATAGCGCAGGGGGCTACATAGAGGGATTGGGTATAGGAAATGTCAGAAGGAGGGTGATAGACGACTTAGGATGTACATAGGAAGCAAGTTGGAGAGAGTGGGTGTGAGTTAGTGCGTTAGGAGGTGTCTATTGACCTTACATTTAAACTCCTGGAGGTTGTAGCCGTCGGGGAAGCAAGCATGCGGTAGGGAATTCCACAGGCGGGAAGTGCGAGGAAAGAAGCTGTTGGAGTAGAAATTGCGGTTACATTTCATCGGATTCACTGTAAAAGGGTGGGACCTAGTTGCTAATCTAGTATCTCGTGCAAACTCACACCTAGGGGGCACCAGTGATTTAAGTTCATCAGAGCAGAAGCTATGAAAGTATTTATAGAAGAGGCACAGGGAAGCCACGTCACGCCGGTGAGAGAGTGACTGCAGGCGGTCAGCCAAGTCGGTATCAATTGCAATTATTAATATGTTGTAATGAACGGGGGATCAGTTTAGTATGAAATAACAATAAAAAACAGATCCCCTACTTTATGACCAGTAAAATATTAATACCAGTTTATTCATGTTGTCAAAAGTTATATGTTAAGTACTTACTTTTATAGGAAGCTTTTCAAATGTGTCTCTTTAAATATATTGGTTTGCAATTAATGGATGATCAGTTTATTACTTTTTTTTTTTTTTATAATCATGTTGTGGTGCATTGGATATCGGCTCGGAACGAGAAATTGGGGAGCCAAGTTCGAATTCCAGCCGAATTCATTGCATTCACTTACGCGCAAATACCCTTGGGAAAGGTATTAATCCGCCTATTCCTTCTAGTTATGGGTTAAATAACAGGACATATTGGGTTCTATAGCCTTGGTCGGCAACCAGTCTACTGCAGAAAGCAATGGCAACCTACTGCGGGATAACCTTCTTCCCAGTCAGTCATGTCTCTTTTGAGACATGATCGCCCAAGCGTGTATCACGTATGGCACTTAACTGACTGAGTGATCGCCCCAAGCAAGGCATTTTATTGCCACTGTTTTGTAGGGAGTTACATTAGAGGAAAGTTATGAGAAAGAGTGACAGGTTATATATATTTGTTTGCAATTATTAATATGTTGTAATTAACGGGGGATCAGTTTAGTATTAAATAACAATAGTAAACAGATCCCCCCCCTTTGTTTCCAGCAAAATCTTAATATCAGTTTATTCATGTTTTCCGAAATGATATTTAGTTAAGTTCTTTCTCTTGGGAAAAGGTTTTCTTAGTCGAGTTTTAAATATATCTGTTTGCAATTATAAATATGGAGTGTACTTTCTACCTATCGTCTGGTGTCATTAATGCAAGAGAGAACTGAAGGAAATGACTTACCACAAGTTGAGCCGATCATCCAAAGTAATGAGTGTGCTGAGCAGAGACCTAAATAAAAGAAAAAAAAACAGGATTTTAGAAATCAGACATATGACAATTAGGAAATAAAATTTAACGGCATGGAAGATTTTCCCGTCCAAAACAATCCTGCACATATACAAATCTGCTGTTATATCTGGTCGGGTGCCCCTGCTATCTACCTAGGGGTTCCTGACAAAATCCAACTGAGAATCTGTAATGTGATCGATCCCGACTTGGCAGATCGGATACAGTCACTTTCTCACCGGCGCAATGTGGCGTCCTGTGTCTCTTCTACAAATACTTCCACGGATTCAAATCCGAAGAATTTAGCTCAGTGATGCCCTCTGTATATGAATATACTCGAGCCAAAAGATTAACAACTAAGCCCCACCCTTTTACTGTGA